>JAIPRM010001015.1:555-43713 GCA_025469315.1 Stegophylla sp. TES_Ste_2020 | reverse complement strand
GGAAAAAGCTACCCAAAATTTGACAAAAACGACTCGGAAACCATCATGTTTTGATCCGAACTATGTATGAAAATTTAAACATAGATATAAAATTATATAAGAAAGATTTTGGCGCAAAAAAATTTTGAAAATGTGAAAAAAAAAATGTTGGACATTTTTCTAACATTTTTTTTCTCATATTATTAACTTCCTTCGTTCGGAATCGTTTTATTGAAGAAATGATTTATCGTTTCTTTAAAATTCAATACACCCTTTAAGAGAATCCCACCCGTCGTGCGAAGTATGTCCAGCTTTTTATATTTATATTTTATATTTAACGTGTGTTTTAAATCTCATAGACTATTATGAAATATATGCGAATTATATATTTATAGTCGAAGAAACGTTGTATTTTTTGTCCATAAATTTTCGTCACCCGCTGTATCGTTTATGACCTATTATTTATGACATTTACGAAAAATAAAAATTAATAGGTGTAGATGAATATTGGAACCGATCGATTTGTATAGAGGCGACTTAAGTAGCGTAATTTTTAACAACAACGGTGTTCGCTCACCTCGAGCCGCAAAATACGTGACCGGAATCCGATTACAAAGTACTTGTCGTTTGCCCAAAGAAATATTGTTATTATTATTCTACGGAAAAAAGGCTCAGTTTTTCCGGACGCTTAATAATATTGTATCGCCTCTGCTTCGTTTATATGCTAATGACCGTGCGGTTGATGACAACGGTAGGCGTGGACAAGGACTTCGAAATTAACCGTGTTAGACGACAAAAAAAAAATAATAATAATAATAATAAATAAATAAATAAAATGGAAAAAAAAACCCCCCGAAGACCGAAGAAAACTTGAACACTCACACCGCGAGCAGCCGCCTTATTATCGTGACCCTTTTACGGAAATGAAGTGCGTACGTTTTGCGTTCGTTTTAACTTATATACATTTTTTTTCAACCCTTCTCTCGAAACACAGCCAGGTATCGTCCACTAATGTCTTGGAGTTTCCTGGACTAAATTGGTGTTTCCAAAAAAAAAAAAAAATAATAATAATAATACACCGTTCTATACTTCTCGGTTTCTTTTTTTTTTTCATTTTTATCATCGGTATACTAATGAACCTCGTTCGGGATGGAGGGATGGAAAAAACGATAGAAGAAGCCGAAATTATTTATTTTTTTTTAAACCGAAATTCGCGATTTCACGGCAACGATTTCGCATTGTACTATAATGTTTGCCTATTGTAGAAACGCACAAAACAGAACGCCACCGCCACTGCCGCCGCCGCCGCCGCCGGATGTGAACGCGCGTGTAAGGCATAGACAAACGCGCGTGTTGACCAATAGTGAAATTGCTAGCCACGGCTAGACCAAACCCATTTTCGCGCGGCCATCGATGCAGCAATTTAAACCCCCTCCCCCTCCCCGCGACAGCCGCCGACGCCGCCACCGCATCCGACGATGACGACCATCCCGAAAAGGGTGTCCGCCGCCACTTCTGCACACTACCCCATCACCCCTATATCATTCATCGTCTCTAAAAAGCGTCAGTTGGGGTCCAGAGTGGAACAGTGAATGAGAGAGAGAGAACTCGCTATACACGTGGAAATCAATAATATTCCAGTTTGTTTGCGTTTTAGTCGAAATCGGCAACATATATATTATTAAGCGCGTAACGTGTCATCTGTGAGTTAATGTGCAAAACAATAGTGATAATATTTATACCTAATACGGCAAATATGCTCTCTATTGTACAATATTAATTCTATTGATGTTGGCTTAGAATAATAACATCGGGTGCTCGAAAACAGTGAGGTCTGAAATTAATTTTAAAAAAATATAAAAATAATAATAATAATGAAACAATGAGCAAATATAATATCACTCTATTGTGACGACGCGCGGACACGTTACTACGTTTATGCGGAAAATAAAATGTTGTGTAATCGCTGAAATAAACGAGTTGTGTCAGAAGCGTTTAAGATAAATCATTATGTACGACCCCTCGAGCACGTAATTATACATTTTTATTCCGACCGTTTTTATCGAAAAATCTCGTTTCGAATATTATTATTATTTGCGAACCGCAGCGCAGTGCTGTTCGTTCTATAGTCGTCGCTACCTAATGTTTTTCCTTACGGGTATATAACTTCAGGATGTCTCGCCAAATAAATAATCACATTCATTTAGACCTTCTACGGTTCTTTCGTTTCTCGTAACCGACATTATGAATAATATTCGGAGTAGCCAGTGTATATTATTATTCGAAATAAACCGACTACAATATTGTACGGGGGCAGATTTAATATGAGAAAAGGCGTGGTGGACACAAAAACTTTGTGGTTTTCCGATTCAAACTAAGTCGTTTTAATCACGAACGATTTGGTCAGCAACGTGAGAATTTAAATCGTTTATTGTATGAAATATAATAATAATATATGTAACGAACACAATATATATATATATATATATATATATATGTGTATCATTAGATGTGTCCAAAACCGAGTAAACATATCGAAAAATAAATTATTTGTATACCTCATGGAACCAGCTCTCAATGGTTATTATGTCATATGACAACTAATAAAAAATATAAGTATAAAATATTAGTCGCCTTAGAATTCAGATATTATTATATTATACCAGGAATGGTCAACCCAAATGATCTCGTGAGCCACTTTGGAAATGCATTATAATCTAGAGGGCCGCACTCAAAGTTATGTACTCCCATATTAAATTTTGACAAAATACGAAAAAAAATTCGAGTTTAAACATTTTGAATTTTTTTTTTTTTTTATTGTTTTTATTACTATTCGTAGGCGAAACGCGATTCGTCTATGTTGAGTTTTCTATATTGTAATCTTAATAATAATATATTATCAAGAGACTCCGCGGGCCGCTCATGTATTATACTATATAAAAGACACGGGCGAATATTTTTACTATACTTTTATTATTTATCATTACTTTACGGAAATAAAAACGTCCGGGATTCGTACGAAAATACGCAAATAATACATGCCTACTATAAATACCCCGTAAACACAGTAAAATATAGTATACATGATTATTCATCTATTTAATACATATGTTACGGGCAATGTGGAATACCGGACAATGTACACATTGTCCGGGCAATGTGAACCAAGAATATTATCAATGAAAACTATTGGATTTTTGAATCACGCTGAATAAACATAATATAGTGTAGATATGTATGTCCATGTACTATAAATAGTGTAGAAAATCAGACAGACTATGCAATTCCAAGTGTCATGCTTCTCAATTTTGTGTAAATAAATAAGTACCTCCTAATAATAAAATTATAATTTATACTAAAATTAAATTAATAATATTAGTGATTTTATTTTATTTTTTTTATCAAAATATTTGTAATATAATAAGATTTAGAAATTTAATTTATTCTGATAATATATATCATAATGATGATATTAGTTAGTTTTTTTTTTTCATTCCATCAATATAATAATATAATAAATCCATAATTGAATTAAATTTATTAGAGAAATTACATAATGATATTATATAATATATTATTCTTGGTTCACATTTCCCGGGCAGGACCACATTGGCCGGGAAATGTGTACAATGCCCGTAACATAATACACAGACTATATAGAAGCACGCGCGTGTGCTACACAATATGCACACTTATGCACGAATATAATATTATTACAATAGTAGTCGTCGATGTCGCTGCAGCCGCCGTTGTTCGTGACCGTCCACCATAAATGCCTTACACAGTTTGTCGTAACTCGCAGATAATAACGTCCGCACCGCACACACATACATCAGAGTTATAGTATACGGTATTATTATTATTATTATTAAAATTATTATTAGATAGCATATATATATATATATATATATACACCTTTTACACGGTTCGATTGACTTGACGGTTTACATCGTTGTCCCCCGATCCGTCTCACCACCACCGACGACCCATCATCGAATATATAATATTATAAATATACCTAGGTACTCCGCCACTCTACACACCCCTCGCACCCCTGCACTGGCCTCTCCGTCGTTTCCAGTTCACACACACACACTGACGTACGAACAGAGAAAATCCGAAAAGCGCAACTCGAAAAATATTCTACGGCCGTTTTATCAATGCGTGTTTTTCTTTTTTTTTTAAATATTGTCACTACCCATTATTTTATCGACCATATTTTGTTTTTTTTTCGAACTAAATTTTTCACCGGAGATTGGCGAATACGAGGAAATTGGTTTCGGTAATTCGATTTCGGTCTCTCCCAGTGCCCAGCCAAAATCACATTTACCGTCCGAGCTTCACGTCCGCACCACCACCACTGCCATATAAAAATAAATATACATATACATATTATATAGTTTATGGCCTCGATGGATTTGAACAATTTTTAGATATATATATTTTTTTCTCATTTAATACCATTTTAAATTTATCAAATGACATTAAATAACCAATCGTGGTCATTTTAAAGCTCAGGATTTCGGAGGAAAATAAAATATAATTAAATGAGTTTTTTTATGCGCGCGTGAAATGGATTTTTTGAAAAAGTACCTACGCAAACGCGATTTTAATATTATTATTATAGATTGGTATTTCGATTGATAAATAATCATATTAAAGTGTGGGTATAAATTATATTTGAAAAAAAAACAAACAAAATATTTCACAAACAGACCAACTGAATATAATAATATATCGTTTGAACTTTTTGTTGTTTATACTACCATCAAATTTTATCACTCTCATTTTATAACAAAAATTTAATATATTTTCATCAACTGTGAGAAGATCTGTGTATTTATTAACAAGATATCTTTATCTGACGGAAAGCTACGCAAAACTGAAAATTTAGAGTTAAAACAATATATATTAAGTTTAAAGTGAAAACAATTTTCAAGGATACAAAAAATCTTTCATGTAGAATATGGTTTATCACTTAAGATATTTTAAATACTCTTAAATTCTTTGTTAGGTTGTATTCTATATAAATAATATAACATACCGTGGGAATAATTATTCTCTTTGGAAATTTTGTATGTCCTAAATTTGAATTTTTAATGTCAAAATAATAAAAAGTTTTGCATTCTTATAATGCTTTTTAGTATATTGGCAAGTTTTTAAAAACAGATAACGAAAACTAGCATTTTCAGATATTTAACTTGGAAATATTTATATTATTATTAAATTAATATTATTATTGTCGTCAACTATCAGCAAAAGGTAAGGTAATATGCATTCATACTATATATGCACGTGGTAGAAACGATCAGCCCTTGTCGGAGGAATTTAGTGGACGAGAAAATGCGATAGGTACATTAACAACGTCGATTCTTGGTGATAATAAAAATAATATGTAAACCGGACGTCCCCGCCAAACGGCGCGACAACAGGCAATAAAAATATTACATTGTATTCTGCGTTTTGACATCATAAACGTTTAAGGTACGTCTGTATGAACTCTGTATGTATACAGAGCGAATGGTGAAAGATGTCGAGAATTTTTAAACGTGATTAAAATTTTTAACATGAGGCGAATTTTCAACCATATTGCAGATAAATTTTTTTTTTTGTTTTTTCAGTAGAACGTTATTGTTTCTCATATCTTTGGATATATTAATTCAAAAAAAAAAAAAAAGACTAATTAAACCATTGGAAAACTCGAGACATTTTTTATTTGTCAAACAACAACCAAATAAGACATACAAATTTTCATTCGTGATAAGAAAAATTTAACTTATAGCTTTTAACGATTGAAAATTTGACTGGGGATCGTACAACATTAGAAGCTTTGTTTTCAAAAGTTTCTACATACTTTTATCAATCACCCTGTATTGCGTACCCACTACTGAGTTTTTCTGCGGCAGTTCTTACCAAAAATCATAGACCGTGTTACCTCGTACACGGAACTGGACAACAGCCATATTTGATTTCGCACACGCCCACATGTATGTGTGCCAAACCCCACCCAGAGGGGGTGAGATATTACATGTGTGGTGGTGTAAGAGGCCAGTTTTAATGCAGCTGTTTTGATCGCGCGAGTTAGCAGTGTACACGCGTATATGCGCGTGTGTTGCTGACGGCTGCAACCCGACGGAGCACGAATGACCTTTTTTACAACCCAATTGTGCACGGTTGCAATCAAATAATAAAAAAACCCAAAAGACAACACTATTGAGAACTAAAATAAGAGTAACGTTGCCACTTTGTACCTTAGAATATTATAATTTTTTATTGAATAAAACTCATTTCAACATACGTATATTTGTAAATTAAAATATTTTATTGGTTTTTAATCACATGTTATTGTATTATTTGATCATTTAATTATTGAATATTAGAAAAAAAATTTACAAATAAAACGAGCATAAAAACAGAGCTTAAAACCGATAATTTGAGAACTGAAAACCTATTTCCATTTTTTTTTTTTTTTTTATAAAGCTGGAAGTTCTTAACGGTTACTGGTAATCGAAATAATTATTTAATAATTAACTTAAATAAAACTATGGTTTTCTATATTTTATCCTAGATATTTTTCAAATTTTATACTCATTGGTCGCTAACTAAATCCTTTTGCGTTAATTTATGTTAGTTACAAGTTATTACCTACACGAGTACACAATATTACTAATAAAAAATTGACAACGTTGTACGCAATATTTTAATTTTTTTTTTCGTGCTTAGTTGGGTTGTTAAAAAGGTCGGCCGATAACGACCGTGCTCAATCGGGTATTACACCGGATCGATCGTCTGACATGGAATAATAATATTTGTTTGGCAGCTAATGATCAACCGATAAAAACTGAGGAACGAGACCTGCTGATAATAAAACCAATAACAGACGAACAAATGTGTATTTTATAATTTATTAATAATTCCGTATAGGACTACTAACTGGTATTCCGCGGGATTTCTTCGAAATGTGAAGACCGATGAATCGTGAGATGAATTAAAAAATATTCAAATCTATAGTGTATGTATACATATTTACTTTTTAATAAACGTCAGGATTAAATGGAGCGAAAAAGCGCGGTGCTGGGCTACTTGTTGATGATATTGAATTTATCGGAGAATAATTGGAAACTTTTTTTCGTCTTGAATATTTATTATTATTTTTTTTTCACGCGACATCACGGAGAGTTTCTGGCGAAACGCCCTTTTTTGCCAATATCTGTTAAAAGTAAATAACAATAAAACTACCAATGATTTGACAAGGGTCCGCGCGCACCGCCTGCATGGCCGATGTATTGCTATATAGGGGAAAAAAAATAAAGAACATTTTTTTTTTTCAACATTTTGTCACTCTTTTTATATTCATCAAAAAAAAAAAAAAAAGCAAACGATGAAGGGGACAGTTTTCTCCCAGAGAGTATTGAAGGGAAGAAAATTAACGGGAATGAATGGCTGTTAATGATGGACCATTTTTCGAAACGTGATTTATTCGGAAAATGCGAAAAAATTATTACATTTTTTCATGTTAATTTCATTCCATTTATTATTTTTTTTTTGTTTGCTTGTAAATCTGTTGTGTAGACAGATGTTCAACGCTGTTTCGATTTTTTTTTTTTTATGATTTAGGGGATGTTCCTATTTACATTTCATATTCAAACGAATTTATTTATTTCTCATAATACGACATGACGAAAAGCACTCACGTACTCCTCCGACAATATTATAAAACAATAAAATTACTATCTACTTTTATTGCTTGCAACTCATCAAAGTGATGCATATTTCCCTACAGTATATAGTATTTGTATTATAATATTATTATTAATATAAATGATAAATGATCTAGATATTATTATTATTATTATTATAATACGAAATTAATTGTTCACTATTATCGAGTAGTATGAGTGTTTTTTACTCTCGATTCGTTCGTAGTTGACTAGATTAAGTCGTTAACAATAATAATAAAAATGCACTCGTTTAAATTGACGAATGCGCGTATGAAAATCAATCCGTCAAAACAACGTGAAACGGCTCATCGGCGACGGCGATTAAAAATGAGAATCACCTCTCGTCCGTCGCAGATAAAGTTCCGCTGCGCGTCGGTTCACTGACACGGCCCGCGACCGTTCGAGGTTAATTAGCTTTTATCTCGTTCAATTAAATTAAGACTGCACTACATATGTATTAATATTATAATATTATTGCACATTATTATCGATACGTCGCAGTAAACAATATTATTATTACTATTATTATTGTATAAATTGCACGTCGCGTCACCAACCAATAGTAATAATATATGATGTTATATAAGTGCAGTGCGATCGAAAAGGTTAGATAAATATTAAATTAACAAAAACTTTTATGGATTAAAAAACTAAAAAAAAAAAATTCACAATGAAAAAAATAAAATAAATAAAACCGAAAGACGGCAGTAACTAACTATACAAGCTGTACGTTCTTTTATTCGATCGTAAAAATAAGACAAAGTCGAATGACTGACTGGTCGTAATTCGATTTGTAAAAACGTCGGTACGACTATTTTGTGTAAAAGTTATCGGTGGAAATGTATAATTAAAACACCGTCGTCATTTCAGCTTTTAAGAAAATATATATTTTTTTTTTTTGACAATTATTCCCAAATGGAACACAACGGTCGGTACACATTTTTACTACTCCGGTGTGGTGGATAAGCGAAGGCTACAAATTCGAGGGAGAGGGGGGAGGAGCTTTTCAGAAAGTTTGAATAGATAATAATAATAATAATGATAAGTGCGCAAAGGAAACGTCTTAGAGAATAACGGCCGTCGCGGCGGTGGTGTGCGTCGGCGTAGTGGTGTGCAAATTGGTTGGATATGATTGGAAAATCGCTCGCGCTCGGAGGAATTAAAAACAGTAAAACTTTTCTCTCCGATTCTCTTATTGTGTTTCGCGCGTTAGAGACGCGCTTAACATATATTTTTTTTTTTTCATTCCCTCGTTATTCGATTGTCACTACTTATCGTCAGCCTCGGAAAATCCGATTTCACAATAATATTTTATATTGCAGCAGTTATTTCAAGAGTTTTTAGCTCACGTGCGCTACGCGGACACGAGATCCGATCTAACCGCACAGTAGAATGTGCTCTCGTTTACACGCCCAAACATTGTTTATAGCAGTATTTGATGACACATTATAATAGTTAAATGTGGTTAAAAACACGACGACGAAAACGAACGGCACAGTTTCAACAGTAGTAGTCGTACCGAATAGGGGTTGGGCCGATAAATATTAAAATTAAATAAGTGTAAAACAATATTTAATATATTTAGTATTATCAAGACAAATTAATCGAATCTTGTATTGCAATAATAATAAATTGAGAATATTATGTAATATGTGTAGTATAGTAGTGAGCCAATGTTCAGTGTAAGCCTAGGTTAAGTTAAATATCTAAGAAAAAAAAGTTAGAGACTAAAAAAATCACTCGTACATTTGTTCGATTTCTGTTTCCCGGGCCCGATTTTTATTCTCAGTTGGCCTCCAAGGGACAATTAGTCGATTTTTTGGAAATTATTGTGATTAATGAATTATTGTGAAATTATTATGAGAAAACAATATTTAATAACTTAAAAACAAGTATTTTGTGTGTGTGTGTGTGTGTGTTTAATGAATAAAATGTTGAGACGAAATTTCTGTTTCCTCGGAGCCGATTTTGATTCTCAGTCCACCCCCGGTGCTGAATGTTCTTTTGATTAAATTTTTGCGCGATAATAGTAATATAAGTACTTAAATTACACTAATAATAATAAAAATAAGCCGTACCTGTATGCAGTCTGGTGTGCTGTTGGACGTGGCTGAGCTGCTTGAACCGGCGCTCGCAGTAGGAACACTTGTACGGCTTCTCGCCGGTGTGCACGCGTATGTGCTGCACCAGCTGGTGATTGGAGCTGAACGACTTGAGGCACTGCTGACACTGGTGCGGTTTGCTCACCTCCAGGCCGCTGCCGCTCAGCGAACTGCCGCCGATGCTGCCGGGCCGGCCGAAGTCGCGGGCCTGCATCTGCATGGCCGCGGACTTTTGCATGAATATCTGCGGCACAAACGAGAGACGGACGTGTGAGTGAGTACGCGGCGGTCGTTGCCGTGGACGGACGGCGGCCGCGGCCGCGACGACGCGTCCATCGTGCGTCCCGCGCTGCGGCGCGACGTGCACTATGTAGGTACAATGTGGTTACGCGTACGACGGAGCGCGGAACGGAGCCGGTTTGCCCTGGACCGGTGGTGGTGTGCCGAGCGCAACGATAACGGGGTGAGGGGGAGAGGGTAGTCGCGGAAAGGATTGAAAGCGGGATGTACATAGAAAAAAAAAAAAAAAAAGGACGTGAAAAGAAATACTCGTGTACGAGATGGGTAAAAAACGCCCCATTTTGGGTCCTGGCGAGGGTTGGCACACCTGACGTTTAACGTGCGTGCGTATACGCGTCGTGCGGGAGATCATCATACGTGTTGAAACGAGGGATTAATTAAAAAAAAAAAAAACCCCGGCAAATAGGGTTAAAATTACTAGATTACACAAACTTTTTTTTTTCACTCACTCTAGAATATTAATTGAAACGCTCCTTTTCTCCTCTTTTTTTTTCCACGCACCCGTGCGGTTAATTAGACCCGAGCAATTAAAAAATTATACTCCGTCACCGCCTTCGCGCCGTACTATCATCACCCAGTACATATTACATTATTATTTTCAACACACACACACACGAACAATATACGATATAATAATAATAATAATAATACAGGACGTAAGTATAGGTAGTTTCGTGCACTTGGATACAGGCATCATGCGAGTGCTCTGTACGCGCAGTGTACGTGTAAAAATAAAATAGGAGACAATGTACAAAAAATAATGCGAAAAAAACACACGACGATACTACAAAAACTCTATGTACACGCTTTAAAACAATAAACCACTTAACAATGATTGCGTTTTTTCGCCGGCAGCCGTATTTTTTTTTTTTTATTCCACTGACGTGCCGGCGACGAGACAAAGGGGGTAAATCCATTACGACGGACACTTAACGGGTCCGATGTGATTTTTATGGATTCCGACGATGATTAAAAAGTACGTATTTTTTCCACCCACCCGAACGTGTGCACCGCAGCCGTGGTCGTTTGACTGATATCCAAACATTTAAACAAACGCCGATCGGTGAGGTGGGGTGCAAAAAAGATGAGCGGCAAAAGTAAAAAAACAAACAGAGAAAAATTAAAACGAATACTGTTGTTATTATTAATTTTGATTTACGCGAAGTCCGCGACGTCTTCCTGAGCCGCGTAAACACAAACGCACCCCGCGAACGCGATCACCTGCAGTATATATAACAACACTACCGCTTCAGCCGACATAAGGTCAACATAAGATATTAATGTCTAGATGTGACGGTTTGAAACACCAGGTGAACGGTCGTAACGGGAAAATAATAATAAAAAAAAAAATTAAACAAACAACCCTTTTCGGGAACCCGTCAAAACACGACTAATGAACACTAATGAACTGCAGACAGATATACTATTCATCAACCCGTGCAATGATGCGTATCAGTATAAAAATAAAAATGATTATTATAATGAAATTAAAAAAAAACAAATATTGTATGTCTTTCGATTAATTAATACCTATCATCGATTGCGCGTATATTAATGCTACTAATACTACAAATAAACACGTACAGTCAGTAGGCGGATGGGTATTTAGACATGACTTTCATCTCATCATCATTATAATCCTATCGTCCAGTCGTAGAACTAGACCATTCGGGTCAATGCACTACTCGATAAGGCTTATCGTGTTGAGGCTGGTCAGTATTGTATAAATATACATATTGTGAAGGTTGAAATCTCAACATGTGTTTTTAAATATTACAGTCTCATCAATCTTTTGTAGCAAAAATGCGGAAAGAAAATGCGTTTTAAGTGGGGGAAAAAAAAAAAAAAGTTATAATAAATTATCGAAACGACGAGAAGTGCATCCAAACAACAACTCGCTTGGGGGTCTCGGTGTTTAGGTTCCGGCGCGAGATGATGGGACGGCGAGGGAGTAGTGGGAGCTGTGTGACTTCGGGTTCACGACCGGTCGGCAGCATTATTATTAGAACTCGTCTAAAAATAGCGGGCAAGGACACAGATGAAGGAATCCGCGTGAACTGTGTCACATCATCGCGGAAAACAACCCTGCGCGCACGCGTCACTTTTTCAAATTTAAATTTCAACGACAGTAAAAATCGCATAGGCTATATACAATACTCGATCCGCCGTCACGTTCGATTGATCATGGATCACGCGTTGACACGACTAACGGGTAATGTCAATAAATCTTACGCGTACACGTGCATTTATAGAACATATTTTGAACGCAACGCCTGCAGAGAAACGCGGGGTCAAGACGCGCTCGCTTCGAGACGTCGTTGACCACATGACGCGTGTGTCGGACCGGCGGCGCAACTGTTACGCGAGCGTATACCTGCGACGAGTGCCTGCTAAGTGAGGCGAAGGTAAATAATAATAATAATAAAAAAAAAAATAACCCGAAAAAGTCATTAAAAAAATTCGAGAAGGAATATAAAAATACAACGGTACGAACACACACCCCCTCGGCGGAGCGCGGACGGTGTTTGACCCAGTTAAATTTTGTCGGTTTGCGGCGGCGGCAGCGGAGGCGGCGTATACGACGGGCACTCGAATCTCATTATTATTATGTACAATAATTATTACAACACTCACTTTGGTTTGAAAGTCTGCGAAATTGAATTTCATGATTCAACCCCCGACGACGGGTCATCAAAACATTTTTGTGTGCGTTTCGAAGGCGGAGTGTCGGAACGCGAGACAATAATAATTTACCGTGCAAACAACAATAATAATAATAATATACAATATTATTATTATGATATTTCTGGCAAATTATTTCCGTCGTCGTCGTCGTCGTGTTGGTGGTCGCCGCCGCCGCCTGCCCGCCCGTGGTTGTTGGACGCACGAAGTCGCAAACAGTACTACTGTACGTAACCGCCGCCACCGTCGATATTAGCCTAGCCCAACGTTGACTTAGGTCGGGAACTTTACATATGTGGCCGTGTGTGTGTGTGTACATTTGTTTTAGAGTGTATAGAGTATAAGCTGCTCTGTTTTATTTTCTTTATCACACCGCGTGCGTATGTATGTAATATACGTCACCAGACGTTTAACGACCTCTCGCCAAATGTGAACGACAAGAAAAACCGCCGATTGGGAGAGTAAAATAATAATTGCAATAACAATGTAACGCGTGATCAATTAATATTATTATTTTTATTATTATTATTATTATTGTTATTATTACACTCGACGTTACGCGCGTTTATATAGTTCGAGTTACACGTCAAATTTTATTCAATAAGTTTTTGCCATTTATTTTTGCAACAGTAGCTGATATGTAAAAGCGTCATCATTTTATATATAGGCCTTCCAATCGCTTATATTTTATTATTCGTTATGCGTATTCGAATTTGTTTTATTCACTGAACTGCTACATTCAATAATTGCATAAAGTCGGAGGGAAAACGTAAATTCCGTAATATATTTTCAATTTAATTTCGTTACAAAATTGGAAATTTTACTATAATCAAAAACGCGAGTTTCCCAAAAATATTGTTTCACCTATCTATGCAAATATCAGTATTTTTTATTATTATTATTTTTTTTTTGAGATTTTATTTTACACGAGAAGTTTGAAATTTGAAAGATGTTAATTTTACAGCTGAATTATCCTGTAATAGCACTGAAACCGAAAAAAGTTTAAAAATGACATATTTATTACATACGTAGACACTCGAGCTCCGAGAAATAAGTAAGTCGCGCGCAAAGCACGACGCAAATTCGTTTTGATCGGAGATTTTGCGTCACCACCGTCGTCGTTCGTGCATCGTTTTGCCAACCGAAATCAGAATATATTATATAATGATATAATATAATAACGATCATTTTTTTTTTCCACCGGGGGGGTTGGGCGCCGCCGTCCGCCCCGGGACCGACCGAATTGTTGTTCGTCTCAGGTATAATATATACTTATACTGTGAGCGGCGGGATTTTCTTAGCACAAAAAATAAACGCGCGGTAACGGGTTGTGGCGGCGGTGTGTGCGGGGGAGGCGCGTTTTATTTATGGGCGCATTCGTATTTCTCGCGTGCCACGTTCGAATTTATTTCTTTCGGAAGCCTCGACGACGTTTTTCGTTTTGTTTTACTACTCTCTTATTATTATCGTTATTATTATCATTATTATTATTATTATTATTATTATTATATGTATTTGCGTATGAAATTGCCGGGTCCGAACTGCGCCGCCACCGCCATTGTGGAGCCCTCCCATTAGTATCGCTAGGTGTTGTTGACTCGGTCCGGCGACTTTAGGGCATTGTGTTCCGAGTCGGTTTTTTTTTTTTTAATTATTTTCGAATATTTTTTTTTATTTTTACTCGATACAATTTTTCATTGTTTTACAATAATAGGTTTTACGCGCGTACAACCGCCGCCGCCGCATCAGGCCTTCGGATTTCAGACCGCTTCACGGGTCGGCTTCCGCCGCCGGTCGACGTGATTCGAATGCATGAATATTATAATATATTGTACACAGAATTATTATTATTATTATTATTATTAGTGATGTATAGTAAATTTATTTCTCGTATCATTCATTGTTCCGCGGGTAGGAGTAAAACGCACAATATTTTATTAAGATACATTGAGTGTGTATGGCTAATTAAAAAAATTGCGATATTTTTTTTTTTTCAAATCGTTCGCGTTTAATCCTCTCGGCCGCAGCGATGCACGACCGACCGAAGTGGACCGGTAAAATGAAAGCTGCAAATTACACAGTCCATACTTTGTTTTTAATTACGAAAAATATTTGTACGTGATGTACTATTAGGCCAATGGGGGTATACGACTCTGTGCTATTCGATAATAATTGGTATTTTCTTGATACTGTTGTATACCTACGAATACAAATGCTTTTTAGTTTTAGAAACTACGGTGAACGATAACGGAAACGACGGACTTTAGAACGTCCTAATTAATAATTATTTAGAAATAGGCAATAATAATAGGTGAGTTTTGTTTAGCGTCCGTTTTATGAGAGCAATGAGAAATCGCAATAATCTTGAAAATATCAATTTACATTGTGTTTTTTTTTTATTATTTTATTACAGATTTTCAGTGTGAAATCGAAAAAAATTACAAATTTTTACTAGCTTTTAGAACAATTTAAACGTATTCAATGATGAATGTACATGAAGACTATAATAGTTGAAAAATTCAATTCACAAATTAAATTTTATTTTAGATGAAATAAATTTTGAAAGAGTACGATTAAAAAATATTTTAAATCGGTTTTGAAGGGTTCATGTGTAGAGTTTCGACCGTTGTTTATTTGAATGCAAACAAGAGATATGATTTTTTTTTTTTAATCTCTTGCTAATGAAAAAAAATTACTCCCCGAACCGGATTGTCCCCGCGCGCGATAACTAACTAGGGTCTTTCTTTCATTAAAACAATAGGACAGAATAAAATGAAAGTAAAAAAAAAAAAAAATGTTTTCAGCAGCTGCTAACGGTTATTTCTCACGGTTTCAAAGATGAACCATAGCGGATGGACTTTCAATGACTTTTAGGTGCCTCGTATATCGCTCTAATTATTAACCTTGTCCGTGGCACATGTCAGTGCTATGTCTCCGAGAAAGCAACCGCTGTGGGGCGGAGCATTGCAAGATAAAAAAAAAAAAACGAATAAATAAAAAGAAGAGGAATTCATTAATTGAGTTTGGACGGCGGAATCAAGATAGCGGATGGATGTGTATTTACATACAAAAACACAATCGGACTTCATACGGCTATTGGAGGGACGAGACGAGAGACGGCAGTAGCGGCGTCGTCGGTCTTAACCAAACACACACACACACAAGGAGTATCCTTTGTTACAACAAAACGGTTTTAATTGACGTTATGCAAAACTTATAGGGTCATCGATCGTGTAACAGTAGAAAAATGGAATATTTTACCCGGACGATCGCTATCTCTGCAACAATATTGACGAGCGTCTCTTTATTGTTGTTCGACGAGCTCCGTTTTTATATTATTTGCGCAAAATTTTCCGACTATTGTACGCGAACAAAATACTATAAAAAGTATAATAATATACACCGAGCACGGGCAGTAATATATTATTATATTATATGTGTATACGTTTTCTCGTGATAGAACCAAATGAGCAACTTGATTTTTTCCACACGATTGCCTACAGAGGGTGTGTGTGTGTGTGTGTGTGTGTGTGTGTGTGTGTGTGTGTGTGTGTGTGTGTGTATTGACAGGAGACGTCCGTAGGTAGAACGGTCGCGTGACCCGAAGACTTTTGTAATACAGTATTTTTCTTAGTGTATTTTTAGTGTTCTCGCTCCACCCCCTCTTAACTCACATTATTTATATATGTATATATGTGTAATCACAATACTTTTTGTTGTATAATATTATAGCACACAAAAATAATATCGAATGGAACGTGCATGTAAACTATTTCTACTCGTATATTATTAATAATATAATAAAAAGCTCTTTTGACTTTTCGGAAGGGTAATAAAAACATGCAGGCAAAAAGTGAGCAAAATAAAATATGATAACGATAAAGAAACAAAAATTCCACACACATAAAAACCGCACACGCCCGTTCGAAATAAAATCACAAACAAAACGAGCGTGTGTAATTATATTATATTATTATGGTATTATATGTAAATATAGCGTACTGAACGAAAGACGTTCCAGCTGACTCGCTGGAGTGTGGACCAGCATTCTTCGAGAGTGCGGTCTGATATCGATCGGTTCTGCACACGGTGAATCCAAAATAAGCAGCGTTAAAAAAACAATACACAAAAATGTATTTTTTTTTTCATTTTTTTGTTAGAGTCAAACAACAACACAATATTATAATATTATTAATGTTTATTATTATCAAACAACAGTACCTATCATTTATTAATATTAAGTAGGTGCAACGTGTACGAGGATTTTTTTTTTAAACCTGATTTTATATTATTGATACAATAATTTATATGTATCGACATTTTTATTTATTTATTTTTTTGACTTGGTGTTCTATGGTAGTGTTATGTCTTATGGTGTTGTGTACTATGTACATAATCGGAGTAGAATTGGTCAATAAAAATGCAACTCATTTTTTTTTTTTTTGCTTTTCCAAACACGTTCCTTGCACACACGTTTTCCGGCATTAAATCCGACAAAGGGGTTGTGATTCTTGTTGTGTTCACGTGGTCACTACCGTCTGGTGTCGTCGGCGAGCGGCAAAAAGCTCGAAGTGAAGAGCGCGCCACCGCACACAGTTGGCCAGTGACGGAAACGCGCAAGTCCTCGCCGACTCCTTTTACCATCCCATTCGTCCTCAAACGGGGTTTCCTTATGTTCCCTTCCACTCCCGCCTACCTGCGGTGCCGTTAAAGTTACACCTATTTTTTCGTAGGAAAATATTATACGGTTGTCAGTCATTTTTGACATATACAAAATTTATTATTTTGAAAATTGTGTTACTACTGAATTATAGCTATACTATATTTTGATCACCAATACCCGAGTTTCAAATAAAACATTTTTCCCCCGTCAGACTGAAAATTATGTCGAAATCAAAATATTAGCTCGAACGGACAGTCTCCCCTAACGAAAAAAAAAATTACCAAAGGCTACCCCATTTCGAAATGCACTATGTTAATAGGGGTCGCACGCGTTGCGTAACACCTCCTGGCGACCATCCGGTTGTATGTACGTAGCCCGTGCTGAAACCAGTCGACCGGTTTTTCTACTACTAAGGTTAGGTTAGGCGCATTCGAGAAAAAAACTACCCCCACGGCTGTTTAGCCAACAATGACCACGACGCACTAGTGTACCGTGTCCAGTCGTACATTACAATTTCATAATTCAACATAGGTACCGAGTTTGTGCGTGAAAAATAATTTTTTGGTTTTTAATCATTCTTTAGTTATTATTTATTTTTTTTTTTTGACTGACATGTTTTTAGTTTTATTTAGTTTTTCAGCTGATAATGAATTATTTCACTTGTAAGTTACAATAATAATTGTAAACACACTTTTAACGCTTAATTAGTTGTTTTGCTATTTTTATTTATATACATTATTAAAGATATTTAAGTTTTATTTCGACTCAATTTAATTATTTTAGTTTTAAGACTTTCTAGAGGACAACTGTTCACGTTTGCGTGCAATTTGTTATAGGTACATATTAAAACAAATTAATGTACTTAAATCATATTTAATTGGGTAAAGTTCTTTTCAGTTGGTAAATTTTTATTCCTCCACAAAAAAATACTTTTTCTTATAACCTAATGACATTTTTTTTAAAAATATTATCATGAGAAAATTAATTCTAGATTAGGTATACTAAATGGTATTAATTTTTTTTTTTCTTAAAATTTATGGATCTCATTGTAATAATGAAATATTTTTAAAAGCAATGAAATAATTATAATTGTATAATAAAAAATTAACGAAATTATAGAAGTTATAATAATATAATTTCAGAAAGTTCAAAATCATTTTCACCAATTTTCAATTATAAATAAATATTTTTATTGGAATAAATATTATATTCACGTTACGTAAAGTTTAATAATAGTTATTTGATTTATGATAAAAGCAAGAATCACCTAAATAAATTGAACTATTTTTTTAAACAATGATTTTTAAAAATAAAATATAAATATACTTATAATTTGTCTGTATAGCTTGAATAAGCGTATTTCTAGTGAACACATTGCGATATTTAATTATTTTGTTGATAAAAAAATATAGTGCAACAGAATTATAATTTTAATTGTAAATATTCGACCTTTGTCTATCGTCAGATTTACACCTATCCGTCTTTTTTAATTAGGATTTTCTATTTTTTTTTTTTTTTTTTTTTAACTGGCCGTCATCAACTCGCTCTACTTGATATTATGCCAACAATCTATTTTGTATTAATATTATTTCAGTGCATTTATTTTTTTTACCTCCGAATAATTTAATTTTAAAAATAAAATAGTGTTTTTTCAACTCATTGAAATCCAAGTACACGTGCAGGTTTTTTTTCTTACTTAAAATAATATTTTTTTCAAACGAACTTATTTGTGATCTTTTTTAAAAATAAATACAAACGTTACTTTGAGCTAAACCATGAATTTTAGTTAAATATTTATTTATCGGTGTTTTCATATAAATAATGTTTTTTCGTCTAAGTTTAAAGTACAAATTGAACATAATAACAGATCACCATATAAATATTATGCGTGAATCATATTTTTGGAGACATAAAAAAAAGAAAAATCAAATTTATTTAAAAAAAATATTTAAAGTATATTTCCATCGCCGTTATATTGAACTTGGTTATTCTTATCGAATTTTTAATGAAAATAATAATTTCGATTGTCGAATAATTTATCTTATTTTGGCTAGGGTTAATAATATTTTAAAGTACTCGTATTTTTTTTATTCTTGAATTTCGTGGCTGAATTTCTTTTTTTAGTAGATTTTAATTTTCTAATTTTAATTTTATAGATTTTAAAATAAAGTTAGAGTTAAAGTAAGAAATATGCATTAAATTCAATAAATTATCAAAGCGAATATTAAATCGTTGGTAAAAAAAAAAAAAAAAACGATTACAATTGTTAATCACAGAGAAAAATATATCTCGGTTTACATAAAAAAAAAAATCTGATGTGGTTTTTACAGTACATATTATATTTAATACGAGGGGGGGTTTTTTTTTGAGTTGAAAAAAAGATGAAATAAAAATCCGATAAAAGCCTTTTCCTGACATAAATTAATTTATTATGTACATACGTAAACGGAGATTGGGGGAAAAAACTGAGTTTCACATAAAACATTATTTTTTTAATTTTTTTTTTTTTTTTTCTATCACCGAAAACATTGTCTTAATTATTATTATACTATACTGAACCGAAAAAACGGACTCACCTGTAGTTCGCTGACGAGTTTTTCGGTCATCATTTTCGGGTCGCTCAACACGAGCGAATTGTTCTGGTTGATCACTACGGATACGGCCGAATCGCCAGCGGCCGACGGCGGTCCGGTCAGTCCGGCCGCGGCCGACGCGTCCTGCTGCTGCTGCTGTTGGACGGCCGCTCGGATGGCGGCCGGTGACGGTTGTCCGACCACCACGTCCGTGTCGTCCGCCATGTCCACGTTGTTTTGCGCCTGCTGTTGTTGTCGCTGTTGGTGTTGAGCGACTTGTTGAGCGACCATGGCGATCGCCTCGTCGGCCGTCACCTGTACACTGTTCGGCGTCTGCTGCTGTTGTTGTCCGACGCCGACGACGAGGGACGACGGCACTTGCTGCTGCTGCTGCTGGTCATGGTTGACTTGCAGTGACGGCGGCGGCGGTGGCGCGGTCTGAGGTTGCGGCGACGGCGAAGATACCGCGGCCTGTTGTTGCTGCTGCTGTTGTTGTTGTTGTTGTTGTTGCTGCTGCTGTTGTTGTTGTTGCTGCTGCTGCTGCTGTTGTTGTTGGAGCTGTTGATGCTGCTGCTGCTGCTGGTACTGTTGCCGCTGTTGTTGCCAAAAGTCGGCGGCCGGGTTCATCTTGAACACCGGCCGTTGCAACAACACGGACTGTTGCTGCTGTATGTCCGCGGACATTTCGACGTCGTCGTCGTCGCCCTGCAGGTGTTCGTGGCCGGGCGAAGCGCGTAGATCCAGCGGGACCGAGGTGATCGTCTTGGCTGATGTAAAACAATTTGACAGATTTTTTTTTTGATTTTTTTTTAACGCGATATCGAAACGATCGCGGTGAATGCGGTTGTTACACTCGGTAGCAGTAGTTATCGTAGCTGCAGCAATTGATCGTGATAGTAGTAGTAGTAGTAGTAGTAGTAGTAGAGGTAGCACATGGCACGCGCGAAATTCGCCCGTACGCGTTTTACTCGTGTAATATATTTTTTTGTACGATTAACGGTAAATATCTCGAATCTGTAAAAAAAAAAAAAAAAAACGGGTGATGAGTAAAAATATAACGAATATTTTTAAAATCGGATGAAAAATTTTTTTTTAATTTTTTTTTTTTTCAAAATATCAAATAATACCTGCGTTAAAAAAAGAATCGCGTAATTTTTTTTTTTAATTGTCGTGAACGAGTGATAAAATAATAATAATATTATTATTATTGTAATAATAATGACAAGTGTTTTACGCACTGTCGACGGACTTTCTAAGTGCGTGGGCGATTTTATATATTATTATTATACTACACGGCTAAAATATTATTATTGCAATGGGCAATATCGTCGTAGTGTGTGAGCGCGCGCGTAAACCCAAAGTCGGTCGGGGGCACCTTAGGTGTTCGCGACGCCGGAGTAGTCTTGAGACTGAGCGACGTCTCAAGACGCCGGGCCGGAAAAACGTCGGCTGCGCGCACTGTTACGTATATGCGCGCGTGTGTGTGTGTGTGTGTGTGTGTAGAGCACTCGCGGCGGCGGCGGCGGCGGCGTCGGCGGTAAGAGCGGTGACGGCGGCGGCGACGGTGGCGTCTTGTGTCGGCGTCGCGGCGCGACTGAGGAGATACGCGGCCAAGATGTCTTGGAGTCGCGGACATGTCGCCGTCCTTGTCGGCAGCGTGTGCCGGACGCCGCGCTCCGTCCTTTTCTACGGCCGTGCTGCGATGGGGGTCGGGTTTTCCCTCTTAGAAAAGCGCGGCGGCGGCGGTGGCGGCGGTACGGTGCGCGCCGCGCCAGACGTTTTCCTTACGTGCGTATTTCTGCGCCGGCGTCCGCCCCTAGCGCTCTCTCTTCTCTCACTCGCTCCCTGCAAACGCCGCCCCCCACCGACGACGGCCGGCGTGCCGCCGAAGACGCGGGGCGAGGGCGCTGTGTAGTGTTTGTGTTTCCTCCGTTCTTCCCTTGTTCTTATTTTTTTTCTCCTCCTTTTTCCCCCGTTTTTTTTCCACCCCCGTTTGCGTGGCTTTTTTCTCACTCCGCCACCCCCGCCCCCCTCCCCCGGAGCTGTTTTCCCTGTTTCCTTTCACACCGTCTTCGCGTCCGACACGACTGCACCACACACACACGACTTACACGTCGCGTGATACGAGTGTCCAGCAAAAAAAAAAAACAAAAAAATCAAAGATAAAAAATGTTACTGTTGGTAGACAAGTGAAATTTTCCTTCACTCGCGCAATGCATCGAAATTATTTTCGTATATTATATTGTATAACGTGTACAACGAAGTACCGTGACAAAAAAAGAAATTACGTACAAAAAAAAAAAAAACAAAAAAAAAAAAACCAAAGGAAATATTTTTTCGCACATTCGAATTTTGCATCGAATACACAACGAGAAAATTTCCCAGTTTTAATGTTATAAGCCTTTTTCAGAAATATTTTCTCCAAACTTTTACGACGCCGGCATTCGCTTTCGATTATTCTGGATGTTTGCAGCTCGGCCTGTGGCGCCGCCTGTTGGACATCCGTCCACATTTTAACCCTTCTGCACCGAAAGGGTTGAATTATTTCACGTTTAGCCCGTAAGATATCGTTGCGACTGTCGTTTCGTAACTAAAACTCTCGTATACTCTCATATTATTTTGCTTATATTATTACTATTATTAATTATTACGAAGACAGGAAAATAGTATAGGATTTACGCAATCTCTTTTTACCATTTTCAATTAATTATAATATAAAACGTTTAAAATTATATTACCTATATATCATATTTCTTAGATTTTGTCAAAATTTGAGTCATAAACATTATTTTATTTCAAGTACTATCTTTTAAATGACTGTCAATAATTTAAAATGATTATTATACTTAACTGAATAAAATTAAAATTAGTCAACAATATTATGACAAATATTTTTTGTCTCATATTAAACGTCAATTAGTTTTTTTTTTTTATTAATAATTTAACTTTTTGTATTCTCGAGTCCAAAACATAATATAAAAATATTTTTTAGTGTTTTTACAATGATATTTATTAAAAAAAAAAAAAAAAAATATGTAAACACTTTTTGTGTGGAAATATTTGTTCAAAAGTTTCAACCAATAACTTATTAAAACCGGATTAGCCTCCAAATGGTATTTTAAAGAAGACATTTTTCGAAATTCTTGATTGTTTTCTCAAAATTTGAGAAAAATTACCCAAAATTTCATAAAAAAGACTCGAAAACTATCTTTTTTAATTCAAACTTGATAAAAATTTAAACATAGACAATAACATAATGAAAAATATTTTGGCGCTAGAAAATTTGTAAAATGTGAAAAATAAATTATGGGAAAATCCTTTTTTTTTTCATTAAAATTTTTTATTTTTAGTGAAATTGTCTTTTTTCCTTTTATTTATTTATCGGATAAAAAAAATTGATTAAAGTAAAGAAAAATAAAGCAAATATAAGTAAAATAAAGTAAATATTAATAAAGTATAGACAAGAAAGCCGGATATACTTCGCACCATGAGTATTCTTCACTATTCGGGTCAGATACTCTTGGTGGGTGTGTTGAACTATTATAGTTTTTTATATTTCTGAAGACACTTCTTTTACTTTTTCATATTTTACAGTAGTGTGCATATTTAGATTAGCTCAATTATTTATTTCTACAAACATTTTATACGCATGAGAAAATGTTCTGAATAATGAAAATAATATATTATAATAATAATAAGCGTAGTTACTAGTTTATATGTACAAGTTCATTGGTCATCACATTTTGTCTTTTGTCTGTAATCTGGTAACACGTACACGTTAACATATTATTTAATAATAATTATCGAAAACTAACCTAAGAAAAAGGTTCCAAAGAAATCGTATATAAATCGGAGAAACACGTCGCCACACAACTCACTCGACTGCGCAATAACGATATAACTCACGATTATGAAAGTTACATTAAAGGATTATTAACTATATCAGGTGAATTAATCATTGTGTAAGAAAATCATACAGGTAGTCATCGATCGGTTATCAAAACATATATTCCGCACGGCACGCGTTCATGCGCATAAAAAATACATTTAGCATCTTATTAATATCATTTTATTTTTAATCCTGACCTAAAATGAGTAATACACAACAATTATAATCTTGAAGAAGCATAATGATCTTCGAATAATATAAATATTTAATATACATAATAATGTAAACTAATAAATATAAATTGTGCATGTGTGCAATGTGCATCGTGATGCATTTCTGATAATAATAATACTGTAATGGTACTTGACTCAGGTCAAAGTTTTGCCTGAAATATTTGCCAAGTTTACTGATAACTCTTAGAATAAAAAATAAAATTTACATGTAATACAAATAAATAGGCAGTAAAAAAAAAAAAAAAATTATAATACTTTTCACACTCATGTGATATGAATGGAAATTGCATTCGATGTTTAAATCTTATCATTTGTATCGTTATATTTAACATGAGAATATAATTTTGATCAATTCCATCACACTATTTCAAAATCATCAAATATTTAAAAAAATTCATATATATATATATATATTTTTAATTATTTGAAACTACAACATTTGAAATAAAAACAGTATAATAATTAAGTGAGTAGTATTTGCTATATTATTTTTGTACTGATTTTATATTACATAATAGTGTATCATAGATTTCCAGCTTTCCTTTCCGGATAAACAATGAGAATGATAAATATATGGTACTTTCTACTTAGTTAATCATTGGTTTACTCATAATATTATAAGTTGTTTGAAACTTCTCGTTGAAATGAGTTCCAACATAAACCACATGTTTGATTTTTTTTTTTTTTTTTATTCTTACCATCGCTGAACAAAATTAATAGGTGTCTATGTGACTTAAATAATAAATAACAAAACAATATAAATTTGAACATTAGAAATATTATGAAATTTTTTTATGCGTAGAAACGACGTTTAAAAAATGGAAAAATTACATTATTTTAATTTAAGGTTATACAATAGGTTAAGTTAATTTCAAAGATAATAAATTGTAATATTATACATTTTTATCTCGAGTAAAAATGAAAATGCTTATCAATGAAATTATTATCGCTTAAACTGCTATCATAACATAACATAATATTGCAATATTAGTTTGTTTAACCTCTCTAACACGATGTGTATATTTAAACCAAGAAAACATGTGAACACTGTTTTTGGAAAACGTTAACTTCAAATGTTGTAGGTGCGTTGATTGAACAGAGCGATCGACATCCGTGCGCAGTGCATCGGTAGCAAAATAACAATTTTATCATATCGCCTCACTCATTCTAATGCAATTATGATTATAAAATATTATTATGAAATATTTTACCCAAACATTAGAGGAGCCGAACCATGTGTTACAAATTATGATTTTATTTAATGAAGGATCATATTATGAGGGAATACAGTGCCTTTTTAAATTTTGAGCGAAGCTAAAAGAAATGTTGTAGATTCTGAGTGAAGAGAAGAAGAAAGTAATTTTACAATGCTATTTTTTTTTTTTTATATGTACACGTTTTTGTATGGAAATACTTGTCTAAAAATTTCGACAAAAAAATATTTGTATAAAAATTTGTCTGAAAAAACGTACTTTTAAAAGCCATTTTTCAAAATTCTCAATAGATTTTCCTTAATTTGAGAAAAACTATTTAAAATTGTCAAAAAAGACTTACTTTATAAAAATTTAAATATAGACAGATTATAATATGAAAAATATTTTAGAGAAAAAAAAAATTATAAATTTGCATTATTTTTTTTGGCATTTTTTTTCTTACACTTTTTTTTCAACAATTATTTTTCCTCTTTTAAGTTAATAGAGAAATATAAAACTAACTAAGTAAGAAATTTTCGTATTTATTTAATTTTTAAATAAAATTGACTTGAATAATGAATAAACTGAATACTCCACTAAGAATCACTTTATTCATAGAATTAATTATCGTTTTTTTTTTTTTTTTTTTTTTATGTAAATTAAACATACGCAACAAGTCCAATCCGAGGAATGAAGAATATCCATGGTGCGAGAAAAGGTCTGATTTCTTTTTTATGTTTAATCATTTTTCGGGGAACGAAATTTATCTAGTACCACCGCGTGGAAAGTACATTTCTTTTTTATGGAATTGAAGATAAGTTAATTTTTAAAATTAATAATATTTTTTACAAGCATAACGAAATACTATCTGAAATTATAGTAAAAAAATGTGAATATACCGATAACTTTATTTTCATCAACAAATTTAGTTATTTCGTTATAACATCGAAATTGGCATAGATTCGAAATTTTCAAAAATTATCAACAATTTAACTTAATAATAATATCATAACATTCACCTTTTTTTTGAGCTAAAAATATACTTAACAATTTACATTTCAAGTTTCATTAAGATGAGTTTGATTGATTAGTTGTTGTGCGTGATATATTTTAATGTCAGAAATTTGATTAAATTGAATGTTTGTAAAAATAACTTGCTTTAATTTCGAAAATTCTAAAATCTGGTAAAAATGTTCCAATAACAATAGATTAACACAATAATATTAGTCAACAAGTATGAGCGATTCATTTTCCAGCTCTCCAGAAAAGTCCATCTAATAACGCCACTGGATAAATATGCGTTTGGCGCGTGATGTAAATCGAAAGATTTTTTTTTTTTTTTACCACCGCGACTTCCAGGTGTTCGGGGTAAAATCGGCGGCTAATTCGGCGGGGGGGGGGGAAACTAAAGGGATGACCGCGAGTGAATTGATACGACGAAAACGGGTCTTTCCGCGCACTCGAAACGCACAGCGCACGTGGCGTGTGCCTGAAAAACGTTTTATAATAATATATTATTATTGTTATCATAGTAGTTTTATATTACGCGGTTCGAATACGATTATTATAACTCGTATAAGTGAAAAGGGATCCGGACACGGGATGTGTGCCGTATTTTACACGTCGTAGTCTCTATATATTATATATATATATATATGACAATGTGCTCGCGCGGTCGTCCCGTTTTCGGTCAAAGGGTCATCAAAGACCGGTCGCCCTTTTTTTTTTTTATCCACCAAGGGGGGGACCGCGCATATAATATTATTGTAGTAGTAGCCGGCAGCTGGCCCGCGGGCATTTATGAATAAATTCGCGGGCACCGCGAGCGCAGATGCAGCGGGTAAACGCGCGCGTACGACAAGTCGCGACGCGCGGGTCGATCGGCGGCCGCGGCGCGCGACGGATGACCCGCGGTCCTTTGTTGTTGTCCACCGTTGAAAAATAATAAAACGGCGGAAAAAAAAAAAAACGAACGAACGAACGAACGAACTTATTGTTGTTGTTCCGTATAATGAATGAACCGGGTTAAAAACGCGACGGCGAACGGGAATATTAATATAAAGGTCGTCGAGCGCGTACCGTTACATTATTATGTTTTTTTTTTTTTTTTTTTTATATTTCATATTATCATTATGACCTCGGGGCATAATGACGTAATCCCTTCGCGCGGCTTTTTGTTTCTCTTTCCGTTGAGCGGCCGCGGACGCACGGACACGGTGACGACGACTACGACGACGACGACGACGACGACGACGCGTGCCCCATTCTCCCTCCTTTTTAGACCCCGTGTCAGCGGAAAATATTATTATGCCCGCGCGCGATTTATATAATATAATATAATAAAATATCCCTCGCACAGACCAGGTGTCAGATACAGCTATATATAAATTAATAATAATTACATTATGCGTCGCGTTTACAACAAATACGCACGCACACGTATACTGGATCATCGTCCAGCTGCACGTCAGTCACCTCGTTGCCCACCCCTTAGGCCACGAATTTCCACCTATAACGTTATATATAACTCCCCTTTTTTTGTTTTTGTTTTTACTCTTTCGTCCACGCGGTGATGCTAATTAAACGAGTACGTCACCGCCGACCGGTCGACGACGTGACCACCACCGCCGCCACACAATACTGCGCTAATTTTATTTTTTAACGCGCCCCACAAACGGTAGTTCGTTACAAAAATTATTTTACTCTTGTTATTTTTCCTACCGAAATGGTTCTCAAAACGATTAACGGTTATGATCGCATCCATCGTCAACAAAATAACACTTATAACGCCATAGGTATACATATCGTCGAGCTCGTGGATTTGTGTGACACTTCGGACAAACGCCAAGCAAATATTTATTATTATTTTTTGTGAATATTCGAGAAGACATTCCACGGCACTGTACTTATAAAAAGGTAATATTAAGCGCTTTATAAACCTCGCTCATTTTATGCATTCAAACACACGCGCAAATACTTTGATCAATTATTATTCGTATATTATATTATAACGTTTATATTATTTAGTAATATTTCATATTGTGATGTGGTTTTGTTAGCTATGTACGTGCTCAGGATAGGCCGCAAATTAATGACGTTGACAGTCCTGATTAAATTTTAACCGCAAGAAAATATGAACATATACATATACTACCCTATAGTGACGCATACTCAAATTTAAATGGATGTGTCGAAATTAATTTAACGTATATGGGGAATTACTAACCTCTTAATAATATATATTTTTTAATTTTTTATAATAATTAATTATCATTATGAACTGTTAAACTGATCATTTTTTGCATAGTTTGAACTTAGTTAACCCCCCCCCCCTCCAGGAAAAAATTTGGTCAATCAACGTAACTAGTTGTCCACTGTCTACCTATAAAGATATGATGTTGCTAAGTAATCATATAATACACCTACGTGTTTTTATAATGATGTTTATTTTTTCTTCTTTTTTATGTATACACGTTTTTGTATAGAAATATTTGACCTAGATTTTTAATCAATAACTTTTTTAATTTCCGATTTGCCTCTAAAAGGTACTTTTAAGAGGTCATTTTTCAAAATTTCAATAACTATATTTTTCTAATTCAAACTTTATTAAAATTTAAACATAGGTAGACAATAATATGAGAAACATTTTAGCATAAGACATTTTGAAAATGTTTTTTCATGCTACGGTACAAATAGTATACTCCGATTCGATAAATTATTGAAGTATAATCGAGTTTAACGTACAAGTATGAATTTAAATAAAATATAGTCGACTAATTTATTCGAATATAGCAGTAGGTACTAATCGATTTTCTCGTCCATTTCAACAATCTTTATTTCATATTAGAATTTATTGTTATTAAAAGTTTTAAAATGAAACGAATGTTTTATAACACGATGTAGGCGCATAGTTCGCATGTTATTGTAACGTGCACACGGTACCTATATTATGACTGTGGAAATTATTTTTAATTAGACGTCGTTGTAAACAAAGTTACAAAGTTAATAAAAAGTAGTTAAAATATAGCTAATGGTAAAAATAACACTATATATGTAGTATTGTGTAGGTGGGTAGACATAATGCGCGTATAATAATTACTACCGTGTCGCGTAATAACGGTAAACGTATATTTATCTAATTAGGTTTTTATTTTTAACCCCGAGGAAAGGGTTGGTGTGGAGGGTAGGGGGTAGGACAAATATATCCAGTGCTTGAATTGGAAAAAAATTAGAAGAGGGACGCATAAGTCTAAAAAAAAAAAAATTAGCGTCCTCCGAAATTTTAATTTTTCGTGTATCTGTGGGTGGTTTTTTTAAAAAATTAATAGGGGTACGCTAAAAATATTTCAAAAAAATATAAGTGGTACTCCGTCCCTCCACCATTCCCCCCAAGTCGAGCACCGGATACATATCACTTTGTTTGTTTATCAATATTGGGAACGTGTGTAGAGGATTTTCCAGAAAAAAACGCGGTGCGGGAACGCTGCGTCACCGCAGTCGACGTGTCGCACGGTATGAACGCCGGGGCGACGACGGAGGCAGATGACGTATAGCGATGCACTTTCGCGCGCGCGACGATCCCTGCTGTGCGGCAGCCGCGATAGAAGACGGGTAATCCGAGCCCGGCCGTTCGCTCTCATTGTTTCGATTCCCACGCGCACATTATTGTCGGCCAGGCCAGCGGCGGCAAACACGGGCATACGTAATAATAAAATATAATATTATATTATATATTATATCGTACAGGTACGGCGGCATATTGTACGATATAAATTTTATAAAGTAAGTTCCATTTCGTCGCGCTAAACGCAATAAATCGGCCTCGTACTGAGAAGAAAATAATGATAACGAAAAAATAAAAAATCATAACAAGAGTAGAAAATATTATTATATATGTACGCAAAAAAGAATGAAATTATTATGAACGTTTTTTTTTTTTTTTTTTTTTGTGCGCGTTGAAAGCTCTTTGGTTTTGATACAAACCAATAAACTATTTCAATACATAATAATAATAATAATAATAATGTGCGGCATCGTGCCTGACGATAATATATATATATATCACTATAATGTAATGTTGGTCAGGGTAAGTGAAAAAAGAAAAATATGAGAAACGATATTATAATATAGTGTACTAATCGGAATATCATATTATAAGAGGCGGTTGATAAAAAAGAGAAAAAATACGAACTGCACGAGTTTGAAAAATCGCACCAGCCTGCAGCTGCCGTGTCCTTCTCATTTTCTGCGTGCATGCGATATTTATGATTTCCTGCAAACCGAGAACATACATACGAGTTTTGTTTTGTTTTTTTTTTTCTGTACCCACTTGGATTATAATAATAATATGTAAAGTATATAGAAAGTGACATTGGCAGGAGAAATGATAGTAGTGTTAAAATTATTAAATAGAAGCAAAAAAAAAAAAAAAAATGCATAATGTTTATTAAGTTTTGCTCGCTCTTATTGATTTATGTTTTGCATTCTGACAACATTTCTCGCAGGTAATACGCATATACTATTGCGAAAACGGTGTTAATGAATCAAATAGCGAGCAGCTGCGTGAATTTAATGGGAAAAAATAAAATGAAACGACAATAATAATAATAATAATAATAATAATAATATCGCAGAAAGAAAACAATTTATTTTGTTTTTTTTTTTTTTTTTACTTACCCCAGTCGGTTCAGCAAATTAGTATACCTCCGAATAATACACATCCGTGTACTCACTAAACGTGTATTTGCGCACGACCGCCCGCAGTTGTACGACAGCCGCGCAAACGTGCAATAAATGTATTTTATACATTGCCACGAAATATATATTTTCTAGTAACGCCCCGGTGGCGCTGCGCAACAAAATTCCCTCCCTCTCAAAAATAGGGGAACCCGTGAACATAATATATATGTATACAGTCGCTGGTTGTTTTTCTTGTTGATTTATCTGTCGGAATTCCTAAACCATTACCGTTTGTTGGTATTATATTTTCAAAAGGGATTACTACAAACCACTCGCGCGGTCGTCATAACAGATAAATTTTTATCTATCCCGTTACCCACCCGCCGACTGCTGGTCACTGCGAGCAATAAATATTTAAATTTCCACCAAAATGGATTCGGCCATTTACAATATAAATAATAATATTATATACACGTATTATAAATGCCAAACGAAGTATAGAGAGACTGCCCGCAGGGTGGGAGGCGTATAATATAGGGAATGTATTGATAATAATTATTCACCATAACGATATATTATTATAATACATCGCGTGTAAAGCACAATATACCGTAGTATAGCTTTGTATGTATGTATATAAATACATATTTATTATATAACTCGTTTGGATACACATATATGTTTTTCAGATGTCCATGTCTCTGTATAATATGCAACAAGGTTTGCGGGACAGTTGGGGGAGGGGGGGAACTAACAGAGTGGGAAAAACGATGCGATTATACCGCATATATGGGATTAGTTGATTAAAAAATAATTATTATCACCATATGAAGTATTTAGAAAATAACGAATTAAACGCGTTTATAATTTTCCCAAAAGTTTTTGTGTTTAAAGTGTTGTAGCGAATAACTAACTAGTCGGTGCAGGTACCTGTTGGGACTTTAGGTTCGAGGAGGGGATTCGTGTAATGAGTGTCGCGAGCGCGGACATAATATAATAGTAAAACCAATTTAGTTATATATAGTTACTATACGTACACTAGACCATAGCATATACTTGTTTGTTTGTGTATGTGTGTGTGTGTGTGTGTGTGTGTGTGTGAACGCGCGTAGGCGGAGCTAGACCAACCCAATATATACGCGGGGATGGCCATAAGCGCCGTCCTACCTCTTCCTCTACACACATCTGCTGCCGCTGCTGCTGCCGTCGCGTCGCAACTGCAGCACCAGCTATATAATATTATAATCTATATGCGTTCACGTTCAAACAGTGAACATTTCTGCCCCGTCGGAATTGATTTACCCCCTTCGAGTCCATTTTGCGACTGTCGTATTCGGCTCGTTTTACTTCGTCAACGCGGCCCTATTAGCGCGGTAGCAATAAATTACGGTATAGACCGGGTTAAATGTCTAAAACGACAGGAAACGTTTTTATTTTCCATGGCGAAACTTTCGATAATATTATAATATATTATATTATATTTTACCATTTTTCGATTTTACGGACGTTGAAGTCTCCTAGAGAAGACGTATCTTCGGTACGAATCGATTTGTGTTGAGAGGAGAGAAGATGATGGATATTTTTGATAAATACATAAATCGATACGGTGGTTGTCTATTTTCTTTTATTTAAAAATACTCTTTAACGAATACGTAACTAACTGCACTAAACATTCAGTTTTCAAATTGAAAAACATAAAATTTGAATAGTTATATATTTTTGAAAATTATTATTTAGTTCAAGTATAAATTCTTTATCGCTGAAACTCTAATATTATAAATATTATAATATATTATATATGCTACATTACAAGAGGCTGCCTGAGTCTATTTCAGAATAATTCAGAGTAGGGATGAGGGGGTTAATTTAAAAATATAGCAACGATTTTCGTTTTATTCGGATTTAATAAAATAAAATACATTTAATACATTTTTCAGTATATTTTGACATTTAAAGCGTTTATAAAATATAAAAGTTGGTGAAATAGATTTTAATAAAAATATTTATAAATAATTGATTAAGAAAAATATTTTATTGACCTAAATGTAAATAAGCTTATTTACGATTTTTTATTCTCGAAACAAGAAGTTGCAAATATTAAGAAAAGGGTTCTGCCGGTTCAAGAACTTACAGTACTTATAGTAAAATATTTTTGTTATTTATTAAGACATTTTAATATTATTGATGAATAAATGAAATTTCATTTGTTAAAAATATACATTTTCCGGAGTGATAAAGAATATAGTCAATAAACAAGTACACATTTATATGACGTATTTCAATCAACCAATACGGAAAATATATTGTTTTCGATCCTTAATAAACTTTATAACATATTTGAAAAAAAACCCTGAACATACTTCGCACCATGGGTATTCCTTTCACATCAGGTGGGATTTTGTGGGTGTGTTAGATTTTAAAGTAACGATAAATCATTTCTTTAATAAAACGATTCTGGGTGTAGCTCTAGTTTATTTAAGAAAACTTTACTTAAGAATTATTAAGTTCATTAATATAGCAAAAAATACTTAGCCACTCTTACATCCTACTATTAACAGTGAACATCAAAAATATTTTGATAAGAAAATAAAGTGTTAGAAAATCCATTCTAACAATTTTTTTTTCAAATTTCAAAATTTTATTTCATCAAAATATCTTCTGTATACTTAAATTTTCATAAAGTTTGGATCAAAAAATGATAGTTTCCAATTCTTGAAAAAAAAAAAAAAAAAAAGACAGAAGAAAAAAACATCATTATAAAAACACTGGTTTCTCGCTCCACTCAAAATCTAAACGGGGTAAAATTTAAGCATCATAGAAAAACCACTAAGATACGTCGCTTCACTCAGGAAAACTTGGTATATCAGATGTCCAAATAATTTTTCTTTAATTACTGTTTCAAGTTACATTTTACATATATTTTACTTTTTTGTTAAACAATTGAATAAATTTGATATATTATTCTCAACAATTTTTATATACCTTAATTTTATTGCATACTTATACAGTTCAATATTTTTGTAACTCGTTCACAACTCAATACGTGACGTCACTGATAATAATAATGATATTACTGATGTTTCTTATCAGTTTATTTCACGTAAAAAATGTTATTAAAATTTTGACTTTATAAATTGTGCTTAGGCAATATTTTAAAAAATGAAGCAGTATAAAGAAGTTCTTATTTTTGACTTCAATAGATACTGCTAACTCATTAAATAAAAAAAAACCCTGTATTTTTATTGTCCTAAATAAAAACTGAACAAACGAGTCATATATTGTTGCGAGTATATTGCAATAGTTTTAGGTTTTATTTTTTCTTATTTGTGTTTTGTTTTACTAGTATATAAATTCTTTTATTTTATAGCACAACGTATATTTTGTGATTCAAAATGGTTCTGATTTTATTTAAAGTAATTTAAACGTATACAAATTAATACATTTCAAGTAGGTTTACACTTACCGAGAAAATCTGAAATCTCCTTGATGTTCTTTGATCGGTTTGTTGGTATGATTCAAGGACGTGCCTATGTAGGACAGGAATAAAAAAGAAACTACCTATATAATTTAAATTTAGTTCTCTATGTTTGTCATATGTGACAAATTAATTATGTGTATATTTGAATGACGTATATAAAAATAATATCACAACAATATAATAACAAATACTTCTTTCTTATCACACAATATTCAGGAACATTCGAAAGGGTAATAATTAAGTTAAAAATTTATAATATTTTGTATAACGATTTTTTTGATAATTTTTTTTATCATATAAAATTTCCGAAAATAGGCACTCGCGTAATTGATTAATAACAAAATATTTATTTTTTTTATTTACTTAAAGTATTTTTTATTTTTATCGATTAAATTTAGAATTTCAATGTTTAAAACGTTTGCGTTCAAATATAATTTAACTCAATGGTATTTTAAAATATATTTTTAAAAAAAAAATATTACAAAGGGGATATTTTATTTTGCAAAATAGTTGTGGAATAAGTTAAGTTTTAAAGTATATGATTGAATGGAATGTGGGAGATCTCGAGGAGAGTATTATTATTATTATTATGTGTATGTGATACTATTTGGATGGGATGGAGCCTGTAAGGGGAACTTTATTGCTACGTGTTGAGTTCTAAACCATTTGTCTCCTGTCGCGTTTGCTCCGGCAAATTATCCTAACGGCAGCAGCGGTTAGGCGTCACGATATTTCCGTTATAATATCCTATTGCCCGGGTCCGGTCATACCGTCCTCTGACGTCGTGGTAACAATGATATCCGCGTGCTGTGATGCCGGATCTCTTGCCCGTGGATCGCACCGTCGCCTCATTTATACCGCTCAACTATCCTAAAAATCACACATTGACAACACAATAAAATTAGTCTTTCTTTAAAAAAAAAAATAATAATTATAATAATATCAATTCCAGTGTCATAATTTTTGGTGTATAAAAAATACTATAGCATTTTCGTTTTTTAAACATTTTATAAATTTATAAAACTATACATTTTTAATGCACATTTATTGTTTTAATACCTAGTTTCATTCAGGATACATCCTTATCATTTAAAAAATGAATAATACTAGTATCGATTCACTTAACATATTATGTTACTGTGCACTATATTTACATTTTAACAAATGTGAATTCATATTGTGTCATATCATATTGACTACAATTTTCGTCATTTAATCTTAATTTTTTTTTAATAATACTGAAACGCATTACATTTATGTTTATATGTTTTATTCCAAGAAGAAAATCAAACAATTTAATATTTTAGATTCTGAACAAAGTGAAAATGCTACTGCTTTTACAATGATGTTTATTTATTTTTTTTTCTGTAAACACTTTTTTGTATGGAAATACTTGTCCAAAAGTTTCGACCAGCAACTTTTCGAAACTAGATTAGGCTCTAGTTGGTAAAGAGATCATTTTTTTGAATTTCTCAATTATTCAATTTTTATTTTGAGAAAAACTACTCGAAATTTGACAAAAAAATACTCGAAAACCATCATTTTTTGATCCAAACTTTATGAAAATTTAAACAATAATATGAGAAACATTTTGGCGTAAGAAAATTTTGAAATGTGAAAAAAAGAATTTTGACATTTTTCTAACACTCTTTTCTTCATTTATTAGACAAAAAAAAAATTAAAGTAAAACGTAGATAAGAAAGCCGGACATACGTCACACCTCGGATATTCTTCGCTCTTCGGGTCAGATATTTTTGGTGAGTATGTCGCAAATGACGACTTTTATTGTTTTTTATATAAATTATTAACTCCCTTTGTCCAGAATCGTCTTTTTGAAGAAATGATTTATCATTTCTTCAATTCAAAATTCTACACACCCATTAAGATTATCTGACCCGAGAAGCGAAGAGAATATCCGTGGTATTTAATATTATAAATGCATGAGATACCTATAAACTCTGTAACAAATCTAAAATGGGCATTTGATTTCTGCCATTCAATTGAAACTGAGAAGACATTATTATGTCACAGGAAGTATATTTTTTAGAGTCGTCCTAAAGTTTTACGCCGGCGTTTGATTTTAAAATTATACTTATATAATTTTTTATTTAAGAGTTTACTTATTGGTGACCAAAATAATGAACTGGCCGAATACAGTTCCACCCCTAAAAACCACGCAAGTAATCCAGCTTTATTTATGAATTTGTATGCAACATTTTGCTTGTCCTTAGTCCTGGATATTCTTACTGCCCGCCATGTGAAGAGTTTTATTTTAAATATAATATTAAATGAATCATCTTTTTCATTGTAATACGTAATGAGTATTTAAAATATTTACTTGATCAGACTGAGGAGTATTAATTCTCAAGGAGTATATTTATGCAGCATATTAATATTTTGGTTACATATAATATAATATAGTGGCAATCGTTTATACTATTATGTTACATATAATTTATGTAATGACTTTATTATACACTTGGTTGGACATATGCATATAATATACGTAAGAAATGCTTTGATGGAATGCACAAATAATTAAATTAACTAAGTGAATTACATTATTTTCATAAAATAATATAACGAAATTTATAATTTACATTGTTGTATTATCATTTATAAATACAAAATATTTTATATTTATTGTAAATTATAAATATCCTTCAGTCATTGGTTGTGGTTAAACATGATAATATATCAAATGATGATATTTAATGAATTGTCTCATTAAAACGTTTTTATCACTGGTCTATTATACAATATTACAGCGTGTTAAAAGAGTTAATAACAAAAAAAAAAAACACATTATTTATTAGGATAAGATTATTTTGTATTTGTGCACCTTTTGGATTAGGCGTATTTGTCAATTAGCAATTAACAAAAAATCTAACCTAACCCATATTTTACATGCTGATTTTTGGTGCGATTGACATATTATACTATGGACTGAAAATTGAACATTGTGGTCACGTTCCTATATAGACTGATGAGCACGAGCTATGGACATATTTTCATCGATAATACGAGAGTATTAGCAGTCAAGAGTGTTTAATGATTGGCTTTAAAATTAACGACTCTGATTATCTACTAGACTGAACGTTTCAAATTCGGAAAAAAAATAAAATAAAATGATTTCTCGTTTAAAAAAAAGTATTGTTTGCCCATACACAGTCAGAGTGGCAGCGCTAGTGCCACCTATCATTATTATACACGCGCGCGCGTATATTTGGGGACGGATTTCATGCGCCAAAAAATCGACCCTAGCGTATTATTTTTTTGTTTTATCCGGGGTGGGTGGAAAAAGTTCCCATTAATCACGTGTCGCCATGAAAAAAAAAAAAAAAAAAAATGGTTTCTCCCCGTTCCCCAAAGCAGTGACGTTTGTTTTTTTTCCCGCACATTTTGATTCGACTGAAATTCCCTATAACGGATGTACGCCGCCTATATTATTCATAATGGAATCCACGCTGGCGTAGTAAAACAAAAAAAAAAAAACAATAATAAAAATTACGCATTCGCGATAGTATTGATTAAACATTATATCCCTGGGGAATCCGAGTTGGCAATCAACATTTAGGGAGAAAAAAGTGGAAATAATAATATTGTTATGATGCCAATCCCATTTACTCGCAGCAGGGGTTGAGAATTTCAAACTTAATTTTTCTTCCGTGTAATAATTAGGTGTATGCGCAATAACATAGTGATAAAAATATTTGAACTCAAATAGTAGTTATCGTAAAACGTATATTAAAATTAAAAGAATTATTCAATGACTTGCATGGAATATGATCAAGAGTGTGTAAAATAATTGCTCGCATTCGACAAATAATAATGAATAGAAATACATTTTACTATCTACATACAAGGTTATTATATATAAAAAAAAAAATTCGAACGGTGTTCAAACAAATTCCAATCGAACAAATTACGAGAGAATTTAATTTTCAAAGGAAAATTAAAACTTTTTTTATGATTAACGTACTTATAACATAATGTAATTAATATAATGCATATACATATCTACACATTATGAAAGAATCAGTTTATATTTTCTAAAAAAAAAAATTAATTAATCTCGTATTTGTAAAGACTATGTTTTTAATGTTTTTATACATTAAAAAAGGAACTCACATAATATGTTTCTTAAGAGATATAATAAAATATATCAAGTGTCATATAATTTTTTGTAGACATTAGATTTATCAAACCTAAAATAATTAGGAGGGTTAATTAACAACTAGGTCCAATATTTAAATTTTAAATATCACTCAGAGTCTAAAATAAATTATTGCATAATTTTAAAATGATAAAACTTTGATCATGTTTAGTAGAATGAAATAAACTGCTTCACTAAATCTGTTACCTACCGGCCACCCTAGTTATAAAACTTATTTGGAATGACTGCACGTAATATATGATACATAAATACGAGTATTATACTTTTATTTAAAAGTTGAAACTAATTATTAGAATGTTATATACTTTATACACTTAAGTTAGATATAATAATAAAAAGATTTTACTACTACAGAGAATAAAAAAAACTTTTCTTTTTGAAAGTAATTATTATTATTTTTAATAGCTGTCGACAAGCTATGATAATTTATAATTTTGAACAATAGTTATATTAAGTATAAAACACTTTTGAGTGTTTAAAAGATTATTTATTTATTCGTTAGTAGCAAGTTAAGTTTTCAAATATTTTGCAATTAATTTTGTATTCCTAACATGTTTTTTATTTTATATATATATATATATATATATATATATATATATATAGTGTATCTAAAACATAAGATCTCAATTTTAATTAATTTTAAATAGTTGGTTTATTTAAAATCCACTAATTAATTTCTTAAATATTATATAAAATGTTTATTTTGTATAACTAAATTCTTAATTTTAGCTATACATACTAAATATTAAACTTATGTTTATAACCTCGGGTTCAACTATATATATGTTTACATTACAAATATATTTATACTTTGAAATTTTAAAGATACCTATCGTGTATTAATTGAATTTGAGTTTAACTTTTAGACATAACTCAATCGGAGTCTCAAAATTAATTTGTTTTTGTAAAGTCAACGTGGTAAATATCGTACGGTGAAAAAAAAAATGGATAACCCATCATATTTGCGTAATAATAATCTATCAAATGGAGGTTTGTTCTGGTAACTGATTAAAATGTAAATTGTACCTGTCTTATAAAAATTTAATCATTTTCACTTTTTAACAGAATATTTTTCAATTGATTTATGAAAATAATTTTTGTTGGACTAAATGGAGTTAATAACAAAAAACAGTATTTGTCTGTTAAGAAATCAGTCGAAAATATAAAGCATTTTGAACGTGAGCTTGGATATTTTTTAAAGTAATACGTTAATTGAAAAAGGAACTCTATGTAGAGAAATGTCACTAAACTTAAATTTAGTATTTATTTTAAATTATAAATTAATCTTTATTTTAATACCACTTTGATGTTTTAGATTATAAACAAAGTGAAGAAGATTTTGTTTTTACGATGATGTTTATTATTATTTTTTTTCTGTTTACATTTTTTAGTATGTAAATGCTTATCCGAAATTCTCGACCAACTACTTTTTGAAACCGAATTCACTTTTTTAGTTTGTACTTTAGAGAGGTAATTTTTTTAAATTCTCCAAAATTTGAAAAAAAAATGTTTTAAATTTTTTTAATTCAAACTTTATGAAAATTTAAATTTAAATATAAATAGACCATAATATTGGAAAAATTCTGAAAATTTGAAAAAAAATTTTGGGTATTTTTCTAACACTTTTTTTCCCTCATTAAATTTTATTTTATTTTTTTTTATTAGATGAAAAAAGTAAAGTAGAGTAAAGTAAAGTATAGACATGAAAGCTATGTATACTTTGCACCACGGATATTCTTCGCTCTTCGGGTCAGATACTCTAGGTGAGTGTGTTAAAATTGACGACTATTTTTCTTTATATTATTAAATTCCTTCATTCTATTTGAAGAAATAATTTACCTTTTCTTTAAAATTCTACACACTCATTCACCAAAATTATCTGACCCGAGCAGTGGAGAATATCCGTGGTGCGAATTATGTCCGGCTTTCTTGTCTATACTTTACTTTTATTACAAATTAAATCTATTTTATTAAAAATGTACTTACAGTTGTAATATAATCGCAGATTTTATGCAAAAAGAAGGTACATGTAAATTATAAAAGTCATATTTTAAACATTAAAGTAAGAACTAATATGTTTCAGAAATTACTCTAACATTTTCTGATTTATTACACTCCAACCCATAAAAATAGTTGCTTTCTTCTATAATTATTATTATTAATAAAAATTTGATTACTAACTTTAGACTGGTATATCCGGACGGCACGTTTTGGATGTCACTTTTCGATAAGAACGAAAATAAAACAAAAACAAAAAAAAAAAAAAAAAACAAAACAATTTAAAAGTATAGGTAAATGGAAACTCAAAAAAATAATATATAATACAAATAAATAATAAAATAAAATAAAAACCACCGTAGCAGTGAAAAAATGACGACGACGTATTCAACTGGTGTAAATCCGTGTGGTGAACGAGCGAAGAGCGAGTAAGTATAATAACAACTACAGCAATGAACGAACTTAAAATAAATTAAACAACAAAACGAAAAAACACAACAAAATAGCTCATCGGTCGACCTGATCTAGTGCGTCCCGAATGTAGTTTAAACCGGTGAACGGTCGGCGTGAGACATATAGGCCGTGGCGACTCGTCGGCTATTACACCTAGAGCGTACCACCACTGCTACCGCCGACCCCCGCCACGACCACCTACACACCCCCGCACACACGTAACCCGACGTCCGAATTCACCCCCTATTCTATCCCACCACCACCACCACCACCACCACCACTACTACTACTACTACTGCCGCCACCAACAACACCTCCTCGAACACCTCCCGTCACAGCACAGCATTTCACCACCCCCTCGCCCACACCCCCGTACCGTCGGTTGCAAAGCATTTTGCAAAACCGTGCGACCACCCACGCCACCACCACTGCCCGCCAGCCACGGTCCTCTATCTCTTCATCCCCCCGTCCACACACACACACACACACACACACACACACCATACGACCCCACTGCACGCGTCCGAATGAAACCCCTATATTATTATTTTGGCATACAGACATAACGTGATAGGGAAGAGAGAAAGAGAGAAATTATAATGATAATAAAAATAAAATAAAACTCGCGCACAGTTCGAAAAACGGGGAGAAATTAAAAAAGTAATAATAATAATAATAATAATAATAATAAAAGCCGGCCACATACCGATGTGCTGTTGTAATTATGCGCAGGTTTGTCGACAAAATATTGTCCAAATATTATTTAGAATGAATGCGTATGTTCTGAGTTTGTTGGCGCGAATTTAACGGTTTTTATCCGTTTGATTGGTACTTACTTATGATAATATTATAGGTCAGAGGTATTCAATTTTTTTCAACCCACACGGCTCCTTTGTCTCTTAGCAACATCTTGGCGGCTCCTTTTTCCATAAAGAAAACATTTTTATTTCTTTGTTCTTTTATCTAAATCAGGATATTTAATAATCAAAAGAAAAATGTTCAACAAAATATGTCCTTCACAAAACACAATGATATTTACATGCCGAACTATATAAAATTTTCCGACAGCAGGCGCATGTCTAGAGATCCTGAAAATGGGTCTATTGTCATCCTAGTTAAAATATTGAAAAAACATATAACATTTCATTGATAAGCGGAGAGCACGATCTGATTTGAGAAAAATGCTGAAAACAAAATAAAAATTCTACGAAAATCATAAATTCTTATAACGACAAGCATGTGAGAATTTCAATTATTCTAGCTACAATGCTGGAAATTCTAGAAATAATTTTCAACAATTAAAAGAGCTTAAAACCTGCAACAAAATAACCACGATCGAAAAACGCGTTTATAACCGTATTCTTCTATTAAACGAAATAGATAAATTGTGTAGAGTTAATAACAAATCCAGACGAAATTATAAACGAATTTGTGTGAAATATATTGTGGTATAACTTTATTTCTATTATTCCACGTTTAATTCAGACTTTGCTGCGTTGACCGAATTCATTTTTATGGTTAAACGTGTTTGGGTCAGGCAAAAAATTACTACTATTTTTATACTTCCTATTTTCGTGCTGTGTGGATCCGTTGACTAACACTCGCGACGCCCCTGGGAGCCGCGACGCACAGTTTGAATACCTCTGTTATAGGTAGTATTATTTGATATTCACTTGCACAAACACGGTAGTCGGATCAAAGGAGACGGCGGCGGTAACGCAATGAAACGTATAACGCACAAGCGGTTTTGTGCAAACGAATAAAAATAAGAATAAAAATAAATAATAACGACGACGATGTGACGTTAAAACACGGGTGTCATGCAGTGTTTTAGATTCTGAGGGGAGCGAAGAAGCTAGTGTTTTTACAATGATGTTTATTTTTATTTTTTTTTTCTGTTAACACTTTTTCGTATAGAAATACTTGTCCAAAAGTTTCGATCAATAACTTTTTGAAACCGGATTCGCCTATAGATTGTACTTTAGAGAGGTCATTTTTTGAATTTCTCAATTCTTCAATTTTTTTTTTGGAAAAAACT
>JAIPRM010001014.1:0-43720 GCA_025469315.1 Stegophylla sp. TES_Ste_2020 | reverse complement strand
TATTTTACTATACCCATTGAAAATATTTAAATTTTATTAAAAACAGTGTGATATAAGATCTCGAGCCGCGGAAAATCTCGCAGGGGAGGCAGCTGCCTCTCCTGCCTCCCCCGTGCGCACGCCTATGATTATGTTACACGGTAATTATTACAATATAGTTTCGGCGAAATGTTAATATTTACGGTCTGTTATTATCAGCTTTCCACTCGTGTGCTCGCCTCAATAAATGTTTGCGCAAAGGCTTTGACCGAACGCGCGCTCGTTAACGCGCGTGTACACCTACCTATATTTATTATAATACCGTAATAATATTATTCCGCAGTACGGGGAAAGTTTTGCGGGTGAAAAACATTCGTGAAACGACTCCTCGTGCACCACTACGGACGGTTATTAATACGGAATAATTCGAACACGTCCGCGCGCGCGCGCACACACCTTTAATGGGATATCGAACCGAGGACTTTCGTATAGTTAAATCTCAAGTGCCGAAAGTCAGAATTCGCGTATATTATGTTAATGACTTGATAAGTTTATTCGTGCACGAGATGAGCAACGAGTTCGACGAGAATATTATTCGAATAAATATGTTTTTTAGAGAGTTTGCGGTCGATAAATAGTATTGTATTACGTATACTATACAGTGACGAATTTTATTTTACGGGCGTCACTCTGCACAATTATTATTATTTCGAAAAATAGCATATGGCGTACGTCATAATACATATTATTATTATTATTTAGGAACGGATTTACATGCAAATGCATAATATATGTATTGGAATATGCTCGTAGAAATATGATGAGAACTATCGCCGATTTAGATCATTCTCATTAAAATAATACTTGCTGTATTTTGCATATTTTAATGCATATTTGTACTTTTATAGCGCAAATTTTTATTTATAGCGCGAATTTTGTTCTATCTCACAATTATATGTTTACTATTATGACTGGATCAAAGATGAGATGGCATACCCATATTATGATAACATATAAAATATATTATTTATATATATACTGATACAATTTTACATGAAAAAATAATGCGCAAAGGCGCATGACGCTGATTGATCGGTTTCCAAGTTTTTGTATACAGTGATTTTTGTTGTAATTCTAATTCGTAACTTGCATATTTAGACGCATATTTAAAAATAAATACATTATATTTTGTAGCATATTACAGCATTTTTAAAGTATGTTTTTATGATTTTGAATGCATATTTAGTTGAATATTACAGCATTTTTAAAAGCATATTTTTAGAATTTTTAGTGCATATAAATCCGTTCCCTACTTATTATTATTACCTAGTACGGAGATCGTTGAGAAAAAAAGTAAACGTTGAAAACTTGTTTCGAAAACCACATAGCTTTACGATTGAAAATAATATTAATAGTATACTTTTTCCACTACACAGTATTATATAAGTAGTATTTCTCTATTGTTACCCTTAGGCTTAAGCTACTACCGTACAGCGCATATACTCATACTAATTGTCAAACATATTGTTCAGCATCAATTACCCACTTAACGGAAACATTAGTCCGGGGTTCGGCATCTAATACGCATAGTCCAACTATACCCTACTGTATTCGCAATCATTAAATCTTTGCTGGATTAAGGTACGGGGGAGATAAGTAGCTTGTGGCCCGGAGCCCACGAAACAATCGGATGAATTTTTTTTCATTTGTTTCACTAGCCAAAATCGAGGGGTAGACGGCGTTTCTAAACTCTATAATACTACTTAATAATCTTTAATTTTATTGATTTTATTTTATTGGTCTCATAGGTTAAGCCCTCAAATTGGATTTTATCCTGGGCTACCTTTTTCGCCCTATTCAACTCCTATATGTATATGTTATATATATGCTATGTATGTAAAAATCGAGCATTATAATCAGTGTCGACGTTTTAATTATCCAGTCCATTTTGGCCGTTGATGACTGTTTTGATTTTGAAAAATCATAGCGACAATACGATTGTTTACTAAAAGAAACCATGCTATTTCCCAGTAAAAATTAATTAACATAACATTTTTTTAAATAATACATTGTTTTCAAAAAACATTTTTTTCAAATTAAAACAGTCACTGTCGGCGAAGACTAACTGGATGAGTTACATATAATATAACACATAGGTGTGCACTATGTACAGTACACTCAGTATTTTTTAACTAAGCCGGGGTGAGGAGGAGAATGCCTCAAATGCCAAGTTTTAAAGACAAGAAAAATTTGATATTTACCCATAGTGATCAAATAATAAAATACATCAGTGATGGTTCTATTTTTAGTATATTTAAAGGGTAGTTTATTATTAATCACCTCTTCCAAACTACCAAACCTAATAATGGAGACAATTTTTCGAGATTATAGATGATGACGAAGGAGAAGGTTTTGTAATGTTACCTTAAAACGCAAAATGTCCGAACACATCTCTACAAATGCATAGGTATATATTTTTGAAAATTTTCATATTATAATCGTATTCAAAAATAATACTTTTTAAGAAAACATATTTTATAATATTCTCTTAGAAACTATATTTTGCTTCGTACCAATACTATATTGTTATGAACACGCACATAAATAGTTTTCCGTCTCGCCGTGAAGAGACGGAATGACGTGGTTAGAGTTGTGTCTCCTATCACGGGACACGTCGTGTACTGGATTCAGAAAAGAGAGATACATCGCCCAAGAGACATGTCTCATGAGCATTTTATTGTTAAATAAGAATTTCATAATATGTATATTTTATCGATTGACTATCAGCGTTTACCGCCTACACGTTATCTTTATCAGAAAATGAACACGTATATTTCGTGTGCTGTATAATAATATTATATGTGATAATATCGCAATTCTTCATGATAATGAATAATAATAAAAATATTTTTATTATTTTTAATCTATTTGGGATTTGACTTCCCTATTTCGGAATCGAAGCTACGCTACTGATAATAATATATAATTACGAAATATCAACGATTCGTCAATATAATATTTTAATTCGTTCACTGGCACTTTTCATCTCAAGAACATAATATTATATATATATATATATATATATATATATATATGTATTATGCATAGGTATTATTCTCTATGTTTCGTCTTCACCGCGTACATTACTTTATAAATTTGTGTACACAATAGATTTCGCGTACACGTGATCGAGCAGTAGCAGTCAGGGGGTGGAGGAGGGATGCAAGCGTATAACGAAAACCGGCAATAAAGGGATCCCATACTGCAGGAGTAAAATTTCCCGTGGGATTTGCAAACGAGCAATTCGGTTCACTGCACATATATGTGTATTTACGACGAAGTTTACGCACGTGTGCGGGTACTTAAGTTTTTCGCGCTTTAAACTATAAAACTATAAAAAAAATAAATAAATAAAATTATATTAAGAATATATTATTACTATCCATACTATCAGCTTTTTACTTGTTTTGCTATGCAATGCCTGGAATTGAAAAAAAAATCAGACTAAATAAATCCTCGTTTTCACGGTGCCTCTATTATCTTATAATATATTGATATAAACGAACAACAAGTCGTGTAAATTCATTACTGTCATTCATTATTTTGGATTTTTTTCCATCAACAAAGATACGCATTCATAATATTAATTAAGACCAGGCTACTTTATAAGAAAGACTCGTAGAGAAGAAGAGAGATTGAATCGGTCCCGCAATCGTATCCTTTCCTTATATTCAAAAAGATACACGCTTTTTCTGCTCTTACGCTCGGTAGTAGTAGAAGTATTCCAAAAGTTTTGTTCAGCCCTTCTATGGATTGTAAATTGTATCAAGAACAGAAGAACTAGTAGAACTTTTAAGAGGCCATTTTTTCGAATTCTCCTTATTGTTTTACCGTGATAGAAAACTACATTGCCGCTGTATCGCGATTTTCAATTATTGTGTCGTACTTCGGATTGTCAGTCGACCAGATTAAGATATTTTCGAACGAAATGGGACAAATTGCGGCGTTTAGCCAAGAAGATACTTCGCCGTAGAGACATTTCGCCGTGGTTATTGAGTACACTCTATTCATTTTAATGAACTGGATTTTAATACACCGGACAATTATTTCATACTGTATAACTTAATGTTATATTAGGTACCTTTATACATCAATGTTAGTTTTGGATTTTACTTCGTCTAAGTGTTACGACTTAAGATAGAAATGGTGTCATCCACTAATTTTGGCTTTTATTAATTGAATAAATAAAGTTCATATTGAATGAAATAAATTTCATGAAATTTTAAAACCCTAATCGTATTTTAAATTCTAAGTACACTTTAATTGTATAATCGAATTGAAAAATTAATCGAATAAAAGTGCAATCGTAAATGTTCAAAATGATAACGTAATATTTTAGACTAATTTTAAATGGAACCGTAACGGTTACGTTTTTCTCGTATAACGTCCCACCAAAAATTTCGGTTCGTCCCACTCGACGGTTTAGCGCGGCTACGGGCGCCTGCACCGTCCGAACTTTCCCCGTCGTCGTTCCACGAACGTGTGTTCCCGGGGCGCGTCATCCCCCCCCCCGAAAGCACCCGTTCTTTTCGACCGTGTAAACACCGTGCAAACCACGTGATTTTCACGCGTCGGGGGAATCCGCAGCGTCTTGTTTGCTCGCTCAGAGTCGCTCGGTCACCATCACACACACACACACACACAGCACGCACTTTACGTTAAACCACGTAAACACCGTCATTCCCCCCCAAAATCACTTACGTTTGGCGCGCGTGTGCGTGTTCGCCTACCGCGCCGCGTGACAGTCCCGCAGCCGCAGCCGCCCCGGTAGCGGTTAATCGTCGTATAATCATAATATCGTCGCGTCGCGGTCGTCGTCAAACGTCGCCCGGGACTAATCCGTTTTTCCCGGCGACACATACGTCGTCGTCCACCCCACACCCCTCCAACCCTTACACGTATTCGTCACGAAACGCATTTATCGAACCCCTCCCCTCCCCCACCCCGCACGTTACAGTCGTATACGAGCAGCCAATTATTTACCGTTTTCCGCGTTCGCGTCCTATTAGCACCGCCGCACACAAAAACCAACATTGTTAACGGGCCCGGGTGGCTATCGGGTCTCACGGCGAATCGGCGGCGGCGACCACGCTGACCCTCTAACGACCCCTAAAATTTCTGCGCCCGAAACCCATTGTGTGTGCGTGTGCCCGCGGGGTGTTTATTATACACACACACACACACGCACATATACTTATATATGCGTGTCCCGCGGGGGTGTGTGTGTGCGCGCGCGGTGGTGGCGATTTTGTGCGAGAGAAATAATGAATGGTCGCGAGAAGCAGCAGCAGAATATAATACATATATAAATATGTGTGTGTGTGTGTGTGGGATACCGAACACGCAAAAACCTAGCGTGAGACGTATATATAAGCTGACTTTTTTTTTTTTTTTTACTCTTCCGAGGTCGGTTCATTAATCCCGGACCTTTTCGACGTGAAGCGTTTTTTTTTTTTTTTTTTTTTACTTAAGTTGCATTTTGCTCGAACACGCGCGCGGATAATGACGGGCGGTTTTTTCCTCGTGCCACTCCTCCGGTTCTCCGGGGACTAGTTGAAATCGATTAATATCATATATACATAAATATATATTTTTGTCTCGTGTTTTCGTGATGTGTGTGTGTGTGTGTGTGTGAAGAGCACATGTCACACGTCGTCGCCGTCGTTATAAATACACGATGGAACCATAATATAATATTCGGGTCGGCGGCGTCGTATAAACTGACACGGTTTTATTATAATACATATGCGCTTTGACATAAATCGACATAAATTATTACGGGTGGTGTGCGCATGACGTGTAACGCACGTTGTGACGTACGCGTTCGGTGGTCGAAAGACACGTGGTCCGTGTGTGAGGAGAACGTGATACCCACAAAGTCGTCATATACGACCGCGCGCGAACCTTATCGTGACAATATATTTTGTCCTTTTTGTCGAACGGGGGGGTACCCGCTTCCTAAAACGCTCACGTGTTAAATCTGTATAATATTATTCGAGGCAATAGTGGTGATTTTAAGTGAGAAGGGTGTTTATGGAATATGGTCTCCCGATTTGACTTTACTGGAACACCCTGTACACAAATTCACCTTATTTGACTAAGTTTTATATGGTAGAATCCGCATGGCACTCGACATTAACCATCTTACAGGCTCATTAGACATAAACCTATTTTGGCGGAACATCATATATAAAAAAAATAATGCTAAACTGAAAGGATACAGCAGAGTTACCTTAAAATACAGAAGTAAGATATGATAGACAGGAGATTCGACTTTATTGGATAAATACTCCAGTAAGGAACCGAATACCCGCTAGATAAGTGTTCGCACAGCTAAAGGAGACCCGAGACACGAGAATAATCGCCAGAACATTGACTTATATAACGTGTGTGCACTCTTTCGCTCACACGCATACGTGTGTGTGTGTGTGTGTGTGTGTGTGTGAGTGAATAATAATATTATACTCACTCGTATGATTGTTCTCTATTACAGAAATCGAAATCCATTTAATACCACATATACGCGTAGTAAATCGCGCGCATACACTTCTGTTTTAATCATTTGTTTTAGTACCTACGCCGTTTTTAGCGTTTTATGGCGATTAATTCTGAGAACGTAAACTTTCAATATATTACACGCCTACTACTACGACACACGCGACGTTATTGTTATTATTACAATCATCATGTGCATTGCGACGATGAAAAAGACGCATAAAATAAATGAGAATAAAAAACGTTTAGCGTTCACCAATTGTTTGACGATTTCAAAATGTTCAACGTGTAAACGCATAATATATTTAATGCATGATGATTTACGTACATTTAGACATATTATGATGTGTTTCAGTAAAATCCCAAATTCAGTAAAAATAAAACTGAATTTATCAACTACAGTAAAAACAGCCGTTACTATAATTGTCCGTTTCAATGAATATTTTACAAAACTACTAGACTTTACTAGTCTTTACTGATTTTTTAGCCATGGTATGTAAATCATTTAGTTTTTAATGAAATTATGTAAAAATTAGTATTCACTTATCATATGACAGTAGTCAGTAAATACTTCAGGTATAAGTATAAACCTTCTTCAATTAAAACATATGGTATTTTTAGCTATGTAGAACTCGTCAAAATGTTACTATAGAAAAAAGAATAGACTGTTTTGATTCATTCGATGTTTGCAAAAGAATAATTATGAGTTGACGAAGCAGTGGTAGATCTGGGACTTTATTTTGGAGGGGTCTAAGTTTTTCAAAATAAATTTAGGTGTAGACCTACACTTGCCAGGTACTTTTTTTAATTTTTTTTTTTAATCAATAAATAGTTTATTGAACAATGAACATAAATTATAAAATACAAATAAAATAAATAAGAGTACACTATCACAATATTTATAATACATTATATTATATTATTTTAAAAGCTTTTTCACACAAAATTCAACGGCGCACTATAACATTTATAGTTACAACTACTGTAACTATGAATATTTAACCTTTAATCAAGGAGGGAGCCCTAACCCTTAGGGCACCTCTCAAATCTACCACTGCGTCGAAGTACATATTATATGACGTGTTCAAGAGAAATACTACAAAAACATTTGTGATGGCCAGTGCACCTATCTCACTACAGGAATTTATTCTTTGTAATGATCTAAACCGAATTCGATTAGTTAAAGCTGATGTTTAGGGTTGTTCAAAGAGAATATATTAGTGGTGACTAGTAAATTCTAATTTTAACCGAATTTCCCGTTAATAGTGAAATGTATAAGTATTATAATGCAGAGGAGCAAACTATGAAAATCGGTTCAAAACCAAATATTTCTTTATTTTTTTAAATTAATAATTATCTATATTAATTTGATATGGTATTATTGTGGATGAGGTATCTCGCTAAACAAAAACTAGTTTTGATTATGTAGGGGTGGAGGTTCGTTATAACACCTATCAACGGTGTAATTGTTGTTTTATTTTCACACCACGTGTATATCTCTATAATACGATTTCCTATATATATATGTATATAACCGAGATCATACATTATATTAATAATAATAACGCACGCAACTAGTGAGGAAAAATGGTCCTTTCATTTTCCTTTTTTTTTTTTTTTTTTCGGAGGGTGCACCAGTGTTTTGCAGTGACTCCATCGAGCGGTAAAAGCGGTATAAAAAAATTAGTTTGTTTTATTTAATGTTGAAATATTAGGTATAATGGGAAAACTTTTATTGTTCACCGAGTACACCACGCCGGCACACCGGAGAACCGTTTTTATGGTGTGTTGTGAAAAGAAAAGGGAGATTTCGCTCTGGTTTGTTGTTTTCTCTCTTTTCCTTTCTCTCTCTCACTCTTTCTCTCTTTCTCTCTTTCACGGTTTCTCCAAGAGGAGGGCAAATTTTAATCTGACCGGGCGAGCGAAAAACATAAATATCCCCGGGTTGAATTATTATGCGGCATTAAATAGGACTAACGATTATTATTAAAGTGTTTGAACATGCGACTGTGCAGCTTAAATATTATAGGGTGGAACTCGACGGTGTATAATTTTTGGCACACAATATTCTCGCGGCGTCACGACGGTGGTGCGAAAAAAGGTGTGTGTGTGTGTGTGTTCACGCGCAAAACTTTTACAATTTGCCACCGACCGTCGGAAATAAATACACTTTGTTCGGATTTCTCTCACGCGCGCCAAACAAAAAACTTAAAAAAAAAAAAAAAGTGGAAATTATTAAATAAAAAAAACGGAAACCGTTTATTTGGTAACATTAATTTTTTTTCATTTTTAGCCTACTTCTTCATCGTCGACTTGTTTCATGAACTTTTAGACCTATAAATACATTTACGGGCGCAAATGATAAGCGTACACATAAATTTGTGTGCCTGTGTGTGTGTGTGTGTGTGTGTTTGTGCGTGTGAAAAATATGCTTCGTCGTAGTATAAGGTCGTCGACTATTAAAAAACAATTTTCGCGCGTACGCTTACACTATTACGCGCATATTGTATGTATAATACACACGGTATATACCTACGTATATTATTATAATGAGTGAGGACGTGTTGCCGCAGACAGTACACGTATATTTATATATATATATGACAACAATTTTCGCATAATATCCATTTAGGATGTAATCATAGGCGAGCGCACGAGCGGTACAGGTTATTTTATGCTTGAGCATATGCCTTCGGGACGGGGGGGGGGAAGAAAAAGAGAAACGAGAAATCGTGATTGAAATTATATTTTTACATAATAATTGCTTAAATTTCGACCGCGCGCACAATAACCCGTCGGACAAGCCCGCTTCTCCTTGTGTTCGACTGACAATCACGTGACTTTCTTGTGAATGTTTAAACTTTTTTTTTTAATAATTATTTTTATGGTACGTATTGCAGATGTGTACGAGAAACACCGTTAATTACGATCATCGTTATGATGTTCTTTATGAAAATATATTATTATTACGTTTCGCAAATGATGCGGAGGAGAACGGACCCATTTCGAAGTAAAAATAAGAATAAAACAGATTAACTGTAAAACAGCATTTACGGGGTACATATTCGGTATATATATAAAATTACTCTATGAATCGTATTATATGGTATTAAATAAATAAACACGGCCAGAGCTTGGCTCGTAAAACGCTAGTGTTTTTTTTTTTTCGACCACACATCACGTACTGACCGTAATATTATATTATGATATTATGTGTATATGTTTGTGTGAAATCCTGTGGAGAAGTACGGAAATAAAAGTCAATATACACATTATGAAAACGAAAAGGGACGAATAATAATAATAATAATAACGTTTATTGTAAAACGAAACCGTGGCCGCCACCGTGGCTTGTGTATGTCTTATTGTATGTCTTCAAAATATAACGGCATATGTGCGGGCGATATTATATTATTATTATTATTATTATTATTATTATTATGACTATACAGATGGGTACTATTGTAAAAAAATATTGTACGCGGGACCAGTGAGTATAATATAATAATGGGTAATACTACTTGATAATACGCAGAGAGGCGCCGAACCCATGTAGTGCTATAGTGACAAATGTCATAGATCGCCATAATATTATGGTGTCCTGTATTGTATGGAAGTTTATTTCACGTAAATACGTTAAAAATAAAATATTTAATACATAACGTACATAATGTCTTTCGTAGATATTTATAACGGTTTTTTTTTTTTTTTCAAAAAATAAATAAATAAATAAATAAAATTTTGTAAAATAACATTAAAGACCACAAAAAAACACATACTTTAGACTGTGGCTGGCTAGTATTGGCAAATTTCAATGTCACGGATAATTTTTGTTTAATGAAATCACTGCTTCTTCAATATGATTATAATTAATGTGGTTTAGGAAGTGTACCTTCACTTTTAACTTACTATTTATCAGCAATTTTTTAATACGGCGATGGTAGTTAAATGACCATTGGCGTAGCCAAGAGATGGTATTTTTCCAAATAAATGTATTAGAAAATGATAGAACTGTGTAGAAAGATTTTCTACCCATTGGTTTACTAATCCTTTAAAACTGCGCACACGCATATAACCAAATTTGTTCATATGCAAACTCATATGAAAAAATTGTTTGTAAAATTAGTATTTTTTATTCATAAAATTGACCAAGTTGTAGAAATTTAAATTTACTCGCGACACGTCTATAACAAAATTTTACCCGTTCTTTTGATATGCAGGACGAGTGACCACCGGTATTATATAGTGACTAATTGAATGCAAATAAGATATAATTCACTTCTTATTTTACTAGTAAAAACTTGTAAAAACGAATTATGCACAAATTAAAATTTCTGATTATTCCAACTTGGTAATTTTTGTAACCAGAAAAAGAATGTTTTATCACAAAAATGGGTTTAAAAGAAATTAATCCATCAGAATATCGTATAGAAAAAATATACGATTTTCTGTTACAAAAATTGAGTTGTAATGCGCATGCATTGGTCGAAATGGTTATAAATGTAAAATTTTACTATATGTATACATGCATTTCTGTACCTCCCTGGTCTTTTAAAATATTCGCTTTACTACAAGGTTGTCCAGTTTAGATATACTTGGCAATACCTGAAATCACACTCGCAGTGTTTATTGTAACAATTGAACAAGACATTTTCTGTCTTGATATTCGGGAAAAACATCGTCCCGTACCTTCATCAATGTCAATGCCTTCAAATGCTCGGTTCAATAGTGTAAGCCAGATAATTCCCACGATATCGGTTATTTTAAACTCGGTGAGTATTGAGCCGCATAGGTCCACGTCCTGACGTATCCTAAACGTGTAACACGGTCAAATGCTAAAAATACAAAATGACGCTATTTTACCGATAAAAATACAATACCGTGTCCGAAATATAATTTATTATACTGTTTGACCGGCGGCGTACGAAATCAAATACCCTAAGTCAGTTCTCGCGTAGGAGTGAAAATTACATGTTCAACCCGCCCTCCGGTCGCTCAACAAACGAATTTTCCCGGCTACGACCGAGTGTGTGCCGGAGAAGGCGTATCGTCGTTAAAAGCGGTGAGCCGGAAAAAGACGTGGGTACACGCACGGTGATAATTGGACGGAATAACGACTACTGTGGTGTAGCAGCACTCGAACGTCTCTCGTGAAAAAAAAAAAAAAACCCCGACACATTTTTGTACTCATTTTAATGCATACATTATTGTGTCGTGTATGCGAAAAATACAAGCGCGCACACACACACACACACACACACATTCATTATAACGACGTGTATTATGTGGTATTATCGTGAACGCATTTAATATAAAACGCACGCACACACACACACACACACACGAATAAATATATATATATCGTATACGAGTATATATAATATAATATTGCATTGTTAATAGCGCTGACTGGCCCTCGTCATCTGGTCGTCGTCGTCGTCGTCGTCGTCGTCGCAGTCGCATTCGCCGTAGTCTTGTCGTCATCGCGTTCGCCTGGTAAATTATATTACATCCGGCCGCCGCCGTTTGATGGGTTAAGAATGCGTGTGAGCGCGGATTAAATGACGTTTCCACTTTTGACAGTACAATTCTCGCGCGCGCGCGCACACACACACACACACACATATATATATATATATATATATATACCCTCTTCTTTCAACCTCGCCCTCTCTTTCCCCCGGGGCTGTGTGAATAATACGCACAATATTGAACGTAGTTTTCGTTTATAATATATATATATAGCACTCGCCCTCAGGGAGGGGTAAACGCGTGAAAGATCCAGCAACGTCATTCTGGTCGTTTGATCGCGAATAAATACCCGGACGTCCCGGTCGAATCGACATAATCTTCTTTAATTTGATTTGACGAGCACACGCGTTTAGTTTATAAATATTATATTATATTGTTTTCTACAAGTATACACTCGTGCGATGTATGATCGGCGTGAAATGAGAAGCAACGACGCCGTGAAACGTCCATGACGCTCCCCCTCCACCAAGAAATTTTTATTCTTCCCGCAACGCTTATCACGAATCGCGTATTGTGGTAAAAAATGTCTTAGGTTTCAGAGGTGCAAGGAGTTCAAACGATAATTTCGAAGGCAGAGGTGTCATTTGCAGGGGGATGCAAAGGTGTGCGAAAAGCGGTGACATCATTCCGGAAAATTAACAGCATAAACCGATATTTTTTTAATTTTAAGATTTTTTTTTTTGTAATTTTATCACATTTTTTGATATTTAATTGAAGTTTATATGTACAGTTTATATCTCTATAGGTAAATTATTTATTGATGATAGATATTTGACTGGTATTTATACTTTTTTTAGTTTTAGATTCTGTATTGGAACGAAGAATCTAGTGATTTTAAAATAATGTTAATTTTTTCTTTGTAATTATTTTCCCCTTTTATTCCATAAACACATTTTAGTATTGTAAAACATATCCAAAAGGTCCGTTTAGCAAATTTATAAATCAAAAATTGGCTCTAGAGTCTAGATAGTACTTTAATCTAGTAGAATTTTTGTTTTGGCTTGGGTATTTGTGTATTTGGAAAATTCAGTATTAGTTCTGCGTCGTATGAATAAATGACGTTCTTAATTTTAATAACTTCATTTAAATAACTATTTGGACTAAAACAATTACTAACACAAAAGTCTTTGTTCGGTATAAACCTATCAAATAGTGTTCAAATGTACATTTATAATGTACAAATGTACATTTGTTTATTCTTTAAAGACTTTAAACTTAGTCTCTTCCTATACGTATATTATCACGTTACCTGGTCGTTTAAATGGTTCGAAATAAGATACTAACTAAGGACAATTTGATATTGGCGGTAGCCATTAGGCGAAACAAAGAACATTTTGAATAAACTATTGCATCGACAAACTCATTGGCATTCAATAGATACCTATGTATAGAGGTAAGTCTGAAAAACGTTTGTGATTGAAGTTCGGAGGATAATTTAATTATCAGCTTAGTATTTTAAAGAGAGTTAAGTAATATGATAAATCAGAGTAAAATAAATGTATTAATTATTTCGGCTCGTAAAGTTGTTGCAAAGCATAAACGAAACAATTATTTTCATAATAACTACTCATTGAATAGATTGAATTGTAACGATAATTTTGTTTTTATTTTTAACACCAGTTTATTTATTTTTTTTAAAAATCGCATATGTCTTACAATTTTAGCGTGTCTTTAAATTCGGAAGGTCAAGGGCCAAGTCCCCTAACCTCCACCCCTTAATCAGGTCCTGTAGAGTTTAGACCATTTCAACGATAGTTGTAGGTCAAGTTTTCGATGAACCCGCATCGGCTCCCGTTTGTCCGCTTCGGTTTCTACCAATCACTTAACGGCTGCTCACCCAAACATTTTTCATTTCATTTCATAGAAATGTCAAAGAAAGTATAAGTTGATACGTTTATAAAGTTTCACAGTACGAATAGAAGGGGAAAAAAATGAAAAATCGGTAAAAAAAAATTGTAACCCCATTCAAACATAAAGAAGTTTGAAGGAGGAAAAATAACCAGAGTCAAAAAAGTTTCTCTTAAGTTTATGCTTCAAATATTCTAGTAATTTATTAATTTCAACAAGATGCCAATAGCATTTAACCGTGTATTATGTCCAAAGGGTACCATCTTCAATTTTTTTTTTTTTTTTTGAATTGTATGGTTTTTAAATTTTATTTTTTCACATTTCAACAACATTTTTAACCGTTTCTGCAGAGAAGTTTTTTTACTCTTATTGAAATTCGAGAAACTCACTTGTAGCCTGTCCTCAGCCCATGTAAATGGGAAGGAAAATGTCGTTGATTGGGAGCCAATGCGGATAAACGATGCAGATACATCGCGGGAGCCGATACGGACAAATTATCCCCTCGCCGGAGCCGATATCATCCCGCGTTTTTTTCCTGTGCACAGCGCAGTTCGATTATATACCAGCCAACGTGTTATACCCCTGGGCGAGAGGAGTGAGAGAGAGAGAGAGAGAGAGAGAGTTATGATATCGATTTCGGATTGACGGGGAAAAAACATACTGCGGTAGTCCTCGAGAGGGATAGTATTATTGAACACGAAAGCCATGCGCTCCGGGAATCGCGTCTACCATCGCCACCGTATTGTTGTTATAAATACTATTGTTATTTTTATGTGCAATAAGTCAACGCGGACGTAAACTATTAACGGGTAATATAATATCACTTATGTTGCATAATAATAGTGATAAAATAGTTATTAATGGAAGACGGCGATGGACAGCAGTGAAAATTCGAATTTGGTTTAACGGATTTTAATATTTATTTGCTTGCCGAGATTGGAACTTTTCCAAAACTTTCAAAGGGATTAAAAATTTACATTACTGTTTTGTAATCAGCTTCCAGGCAAATATTTAAGTTACCTGCGTCGTGTGTGTAAAAAAAAACGTATTAACATATAATATTTTGATATGAGGTTCGAAAAAATGTACGTCATCAAGATTATTATAGATATTATAATATAATATTTTGTATATAGTTTTTGAATCACATCTGTGCTTCAAGAACTGACTTGTCGCTATTTCTATATGTGTTTGACAACGCTGCTGTATGTCAATGCTATATTGTGTATTCAATGTATCACTTAGGCTTTCATTTTAAATTCATTTTTCTGGAAATATTATTTTTCATTTTCAAACCCCCTAGTATTCGCTGACAAGTGATTGAATTTATTGTCTTGCGGCTTCTAATACAAAAATTTCGTGACGTCACTAAAATATATAATATAGGTGTATATATTATACACCTATACATATTATATACTCAGATACGGGTCGACTCTATCAGAATTCTGAAAACGTACTGCCGTCGTGTCACAGAAAATGATATTGCGTTTTGACAGCGAATATCACGCGCAATGGAGTGTACAAGTGGTATATAACGTGAGTGTGTAAAATATTATATTGTTGAACTCGTATTGGAATACTGGGAATTCTATAAAAAAATGTCACTCAATCATTCGTTCGCATCGTGAGTAAGTACTGGAAAGGACGTGATCACATAATTGGTGCGAGTGCGTGTTTTTATCACATTAATTATTGTGTCCATACTATTAATTTATTGTTTTATATACATAGTGATTTTTTTTATACAAGCACACTCACTCCATTTTTAACCCAATGCAATACATACGTATTTTTTTACGTGTACAATTTAAATCACGTAAATAAATGTTTTATGAAGAATATACGATTTAACAACATGTCTCTTTTTTTTAACGTTTTTGCGTTTTTTGACAATCGAAAACTCACAACTTGATATTTTGAAACAAAATTATTAACAATTGACCATATTATGTTAACAAGTCATGTAAAATCACTCAATGTGATAACTCACAACAATTCCTTAAAAATTGTTATATATATTTTTAACATAAAGTTTATTTAATATTTATAAATTGTTTGCAAAATTAAAACCAGTGATAACCGTTTAAAATTTTATAGAATGGGCAGTAATGGCAGAGCGGATATTCCGTTGTAGCCCATATATATTTATTTCCACTACTCATCTAGTCCTTACTTAAATAGCTGATTATCATATTATGCTATTACGCGGGGTTGGATTATTCAGTGATTTTAATTATGACTTGCGTTGTTTACTAAAATAATTAGTAGTTTTAATAATGCGCCTAATAATGTACATCAATATTATTTATAATCTCTTTATAGCGTAAAGTAAACACTGACATCAATCATTAAGTTGTTTATGATTGAATTCAGATTATATTAATTAATTAAAAAACAATGTTCTACTCAAATTTTAATCCAGATATTTGTATCAACATATTATTAACCATAGTTATAAAACGAACTAACACTAAAATAATACGAAGAACACTTTTTTAATTATGAGAAATCATAACTCAGTGGACTAATAAAAAAATGAAATAACATAAAATATAATAATTGTCTTAATATGGCGAGCTCCTATCCAAATTTAAAATACGTTATGAAAATAATATCGTACATCATATCTAAGTTTATATAGACGTAATAATATTTTACCGCGATAATAATTTTTCATAGTCAGAAATTTAGAAACTATTTAAGTGCAGAGTATAGTAGAAAGTCTAAAAGTAAAAAGGAATTCAACGCTTATGAGCTATGCTTAATGATGCAATGTACTACACATCATAAGGTTAATTAACACTTGGTCGAATTTTTTTGTTCATTCAAGTCCATTTTATTACATTAAGTCATTGTTGTTAACTGAATGTAGATGTTTTTATCAATTTGTCGATGACGGCATATATATGTATAATATATATTTAGATAAGTTAAACCTGTATATTTCATTCGACAAAAATATGATCTGGCCTACATTACTTTAAATATAATTTATTACCTGCTTATATTTTCCACCGGTTTGCTATGATTTTATTTTATTTTTTATTTAAAAAACTTTGGCTACCCCCTATTCACTATACGCATATTACATATTATGTAGAGGTGCGTATTGTATATAATATGTGTAATAATATACGTGAATTTAAACATGTAAACCAATGTGCACGTTTGCTGTAGATAAAAAATAAAAATTGAAAAAAAAAACGATCGTCGACAAGCACTCGACGACGGTGGTGGCGTCCCGTAGGTCGAATATAATTTTTTTTTCGCTCGCTGTCTCTCCTTCTCTCTCTCTCCCGCATCCTCGTCAACGGTGGTGATGGTGGCGGTTCGTGCGTAATTAAAAAAAAAAAAAAAAAAACCCTCGAGAGGACTCGCCACCGCCGTCTTGCGGTGGTGGCCCAAACGCATTCAATTCGAATCCCTCGCGCGCTCGTGCGACTTGTTATATTATTATATAGTACGATGACGCGCGCGGCGGCGCAATTATTGTGGTTTTCGATCCCTCCACGCCAGCGGCGGCGGCTAAATCTCAGCACCTCCCCACCGCGGCGCGTACACAAGTTCTTCTGCTCTTGCGGTTTTTGCACGCGCGTGAGTGTACGTGTAGTATTCTATCACATTATACGCCCGCGTATTAAACATTACGTATGTGTTGTGATATTTGAAAAACCGACTTTTTAACGAGGGGATAAAAAAATAGTAATAATAAAGCACGAGTGTATGTGTGTGTGTGTGTGTGTGTGTGTGTTCACACGCAAAATTGATTTCTCGTCGTCCTTCTCGTCCATGAAAAGACTCCCACTGTAGCTCCCCATTTCACTATTCGTCTCTCACGACGCCGCACGCGGCGATACCGATATCTATTAATTAATACGCGCTCGCGGGGATATTAAAATCTAGCGTTAAAAGTATTAAGACAGCTGTATGTCGTTTTTTATATTATTTATTTATTATTATTACTATTATTATTTTTTTCGGGTCAGGCAAACAATTTTAAACAGCGGACGTACTTATTAAATAATAATAAAAACTAAATTAACTGTAACTTATTAAAATAAAATATACGAAATCTCTTAAATATGCTCTTAAAAAAAATTAAATTAACTGTGAAAAAAATTAATGAATTCAAAAATTCAAATTTTTATTGCATGTATTATTCATTTATAATTATCCATATTTATTTCATATTATATACCTATATTTTGAATGATCATTGAAAAACATGTAAAATTCTATAAGCTCCTAGTCCTAGTAATAGTACACTATTATATATACCTATGTAATATGAAATTACAAAATCACCGTGTGCTCTGGTAATTTCGTAGTTGGTGGTTTGTATATCATTCAGTCTTGGTGTAGTCCAATGGACTTTTGATCCGCCTATATGAGGCCCTTATTTGAGGGATTACAGTAAACACCAGTCTTATTTAGTATTCATGACTTCAAACACTCTAGTATTCGAATACAGTGAAAACTCCCTACAAGTAATCTTTAAAAGGACCACACGAATTCTTTCGTTATAAAGTTTTTGAATTAGAAAATATTCGAAAAAAGAGCAATATTTCACTAATACACATATTTTAAACGAATGTATTTAGAAAAAAAGTATTAACCCAATAATGAAAGATGCATGTTTCTAGACCAGATACAATAAATAAAATAAAAATTAATTACGATTTTTCTTTCGCTACTTTGCACTGAAAACCGTCTAATACATAGGTACCTACTTAATACATAAAAAATCGAAATATGAATTTATAAATAGAAATCGGAAAACACACAAATACACGCATACTAAGAATTTAACATTTTTAATATATATAGGCGTAATGAAACGAATTTTTAATTTATAAAAAATATATAAAATCATTAACTACCTACCCTTGTGATATTTTTCTTTTTTATCTATTCTCCTATACACGATCATTCATAACACGAGGTCGTGAATACTTTTCGCATATTTTGTCTGTTTTTTTCTTCTTTTCGTGGGTTGCGATTTATCGTCTTTAGTCACGCATAGATAGTAAAGGCGCCTGCGAAATCTCGTGAGTTCAGTCGGCGTAGTGGGGAAATTTGATTTCGACCTTACTACCCCCTTTCAGTCACATAAATTACCAAGTACCCATTAATCTAACGTAACCGCAATTTACGATCTAAAATAATGTTCATGATTTTTCGTCTGGTGTTTTCACAGATGTATACAATAATTTATAGTTATATATATATATATATATATATATGAATGGATATTTATACACGTAATGTTTAAAAATTATAATCGTGTTTTTGTCGTAAACGGTATTTTATCTACCGCGGATATAACCATACGTGTATGATAACGGGTACGTTAACGTTCGCGGTAAGAAACTTTTTTTCTTTTTTATCACTAATGTCCCCTTGCCTTACTACGAACAAGAGTTTTTATTTTGAAATGATAATAAAATTTAAAAGAAAAAATACTTATGATACATAGGCAATTATTTCAGCAACCACTGTCTCCTTCCTTCCCGTTGGGCTTCATTGCATATAAAGCTGTTCAAAGTTCGGTAAACAAAAAACAAAACAAAACAAACAACGTTATTGTTATCTAGGTTTTGGTAATCGTTCTAGAATATAGGCGGAGATCGAAGGAGGAACACGGAGGCTTAGTCCCTTGAATATTTTCTGAATCCCCTAAATACTGTTTTTAATTTAAAAATTAATTTTTCCTTTTTTACATTTATACATATATACATACATATTATGTACATATTAATAACAAAATAGATAAACTATTCTAAAAATCGTATGTGTACGATTATCGCTGATCATTGATAAACATTTCACAACTAAATACTTAATACTGATTTTATTATGATCTGGTTTATGGAACATTTTACCGGTTTTATGTCATTTATCCGTAGTTTAATTATTTATTCTTAAAATAATTAAATTAAAATACTTCTAAAAAATACACTCTATCTCAAAGTAATGTAAAGGCAAGAAAGTCGGACAAACATCGCACCACGGATATTCTTCGCTTTTCGGGTCAAATACTCTCGGTGGATTTGTGGAATTTTAAAGAAACGATAAATCATTTCTTCAATAAGACGATTCTGAATGAAAGAAGTTAATAATAAAAAAAACAATAATAGATAGTCATCATTTTAAACATACTCACCAAGAAATATTTGAATCAATAACGAAGAATATCTGTGATTAGAAGTATGTCCACATTTCTTGTCTTTACTTTACTTTACTTTTTCTTATCTAATATATAAAGGAAAAAAAAATTAAACAAGAAAAAATAATTTAGAAAAATGTCCAAAATTTTTTTTCACATTTTCAAAATCTTTCTTGTTTTTCATATTATTGTCTATTTATTATTAAATTTCCATAAAGTTTAGATTAAAAAATGATGGTTTTCAATTTTTTTTTTTGACAAATTTTGGGCAGTTTTTTCCAAAAAAAAAAAAAAATTGAAGAATTGAGAAATTCAAAAAATGTCTTCTTTGAAGTACCAACTAAGAACAAATCCGGTTTCAAAAAATTACTGATCAAGACTTTTGGATAAGTAGATCTATATGAAAAAGTATTCACAGAAAAAAAATAATAAATAAAAAAAAATAAACATCATTGTAAAAACACTAGCTTCTTCACTTTGTTCAGAATCTAAAATTACCTTTCTAAGTAGTAAATAAATTAAATTATTCGTCTATAATGAGATTAAACAATATTCGGATGAGTTTTCCACCCAAAAACTGAAGTTATGTGCATAAAAAATGCATACTCAAACCTACCCCTTGATATTTGACAGGATCTCTGTCTATGACAGCACTCGATACAACCCGTACAAAACCGTAGTAAAATAAACACAACCGGCCACAAACAGATTATATCTGATAATCGCCGCATTGACCGACGTACATTTTCGCATTTTTGCTTTTACTTTTTGGCTCGCCGTTAAAAAATATTTACTCTTTCCTGCAACCTAACAGATTTGTTTAACCCCAAACCTCTTTTTCGCGGTAGGTTTAATCCGAGACACGTTTTGACTTTGCGAGCAAAAAATATTTCAGGGGAGGGGTGAAGAGGTAGTGACACCGAAAAAAGAAATGGTTTACATACACACACACATATGTACATATGTTTTACAGGGGAAAAACATTATTTTGATATAATAATATGGAACTTAATGCAAACTATGGAATGAGTTTTGTGGCAATATATCCCGTTTCAAAATATTCCAGGGCTGTTCCGAAAATAAAAATTTTTCACTCAAATCGTTTCCGTTATTTTAGGTACTTAATTTTTTCAAAAGTCTGCCCACACGGGTAGTTCGAGCACTAGAGCCACCGTTATTACTCCCTCCCCACCCATGTTACATCGTTATATCAAATATTTTCAGTCGACTCGGTACGTACGTCGAGCTGGTTCAGAAGAAAGTTCGACGAACCGGAAGTGGTAGGCCTTAGAAGGTACAAATGACACGATATTCCCGCCTTAACGTAAAACGAAACGCACGTTTACCCCGAAGACCGGTCCAAAACGATGAAAAGGAAGTATTCGGCATGGTCAGAGTGAAAATCGCCACGTGCGGAAAAGACCGCAGGAAGTGTAGTAAAAAAAAAAAAAAAAAAAATTAAAAAAAGAACGAAATCGGGGAAAAAAGGAAACCAATAAGTCTCTCTGAGCTTTTTTTTTTAAGTTTTTTTTTTTTTATGATTCTTTTTTCTCTCTCTCTTTTTCTCTCTTCTTTTCACTTTATACCCCCTCACCACACAGCCGCCCGCCCCACCGCGCCACACAGTGAACGTCGTGAGGTGCGCGTGTACGTGCAGTGTGCGCGCGTGTGGTAGGTACATGCGCAAAACGAAATACCGCGTACGGTTGCTACGGAAACCAAGGGATGGCGTGCAACTACATGTCACCCTGGCAGCTCATTATCGACCGTCGGCCGCCGAGTCCATGCGCTTCTGCGGGCCGCCGCCACCGACGAAGCCGCCCGCCGAAAATGATTTCGAATAATAATATATGCGCGCTCGACCCGTCGGGTCCGGTACGGTAAATCCGACGGGGCTTAACGCCACACCGCAAACGAGCGTATGATCTGGGGGAGCGATAGGACCGATCGTTTCCCCCCACCCATCCACCCGACACAACACAACCCCGAAAAACCCGTACGAAAGTGTTTTTTATTATTGTTTTTTTAACAGAATATAAAAATTTGCATTTTTTTTTTTCTATCCGACGGTCTACGTAATGATCGATTTCAATTTTCCATAGAACTGGAAACGTTCATACCGTAAAGATTTAAACGTATCCAAATATAAAATATCACTTTTTTGACAGTTCGTGTTAGCCCAGTGTGATTTCATGATCTGAATAAAACACAAATTAAATTAATTTTATACTTTTAACTACGTTAAAATACTATCTACATAACAAATACACAGTCGTGTTATTCATTCACGGTCCGTATCGATTATTGATTACTATTAAATGGATCGTGAGGCCCTTGTACGGATCAATAGTTGTATTATGTACCATATGACGTGTATGTACCTTTATAATATTATTTTCTAAATTCAATGCCGAAAAAATACAAGTTTTCAACTAATAATATGATAACAAGGAGGTCGATTAGGAAATAGTTTCCACGAAATTTTAGTTTTCAAGATATTTCAAAGTTTAAACTTTCCCACTTGAAATATTTATATAAAACACTGAAATAATTGTTTTTTATTGCTTATTGTACAATGACAGGGGCTTAAATTAGGGGGTGGTTTTGGAGTCTGCACCCTTCTCCCATAAGTTAAACAAAGCTCAAAACTATATTTAAAAAGTACTATGAGTACTGTGATTGAAAATTAATTTAATGGTTTAACCGTGTTAACTATCCATCGAGAAGAACAATTATTAACTTATGAAAAAGTTATTTTGTGATTAAATAAAAAAAAAAACAGAATACTTAAAAATAATTATAATATAATATAGACGTATGCTACTACTGCATTAGTTACAATATTTTATATTAAGCTGTTATTCGTTTTCCAATTAAACATGTTTTCAATCATAATATGAATTTGTTATAAAATGTCGGAACCCTCATTGATAAGTTTCTAGGTACGTCTCTAGTAATTAACCACACAGATCATTTCATACGTTATTTTGAATTATGTTAAATAAAGTGACAATACACACAAGATAAATCTTTTTGTGCATAAAAGTTTTATTTTAATGTGTACAAAATTAATACGGTATATTAATATTTATTAAATCAAAAAGTATTTACAAATGCAACACAATACCTAGCCAATTTATCATATGTGTAAGAAATTATTTTTATGCATTTCATTTCCGTTTTTTAATTAGGTAATATCTTATTATAAATGAGTAAGATATATGAGTATTATTTAAATTATTTTATTTTCACTACAATAAAATATTCAATGTGATTTTCACGAAATATTTCATGAATAGTTAAAAAAAAAAAATAAGTTACATTTAACATTTTAGCACCCCAAATCGGACGTTTTTCCAACGTGACTAAAATAACTAAAGTTACGTTTAAACTATCATTGCTAACCACAGATTTTTTTCTAATTTATGGTATTACTTTAATATGTATTTTCTATTTTCATTATGACTCTTAAGTACGTACTAGACGTTGACGCAATAAAATCTTAAAAAAAAATAAAAAATTATACAAAAATGCATAAAATGTTGTGAAAAATAGAATAATTTTAACAATATTTAATTAATAATTTCTTACAGTTAATAAACTGACTTTTTAAGTTTTTATGATAATTTTAGTATCAAAATTTTACGTAATATTTTATAATATCTTTCTTCTTCTTGAGCTTTTACGGTCCTTGAAGGACTTTCGCTGCCTCTACTACTTTTTTCCAGCTGTCTCTATCAATGCTGTCTTCTATTGTTAAACCCTGTGTGCACCTGTTTAAATCTTCATTAATCCTATTTACCCAGCGTTGTCTAGGGCGACCCCTAGGCCTTTTTCCATTAATTTTTCCTTCCAGAACTTTCTTTAGAATTCCATTTGACCTCCACACGTGGCCTGCCCACTCAATTCGCTTACTCAATAGGTATGCGTTAATACTGGGTTTTTGATAAATTTGTTGTACTTCTACATTAGTTCTTCTTCTGTACATATTATAATATAGTCACGATAAATTTATATGAAAAAAAAAAATACACTATTATATATAATTTTATATGGCAGAATACCTGATCCAAGTAATTAAGGTCATACGATAGTATTTAATATTTATTTATTTAAAATAAGTAATATTCGTATTTTCACTATCGGTGTGGTGTCGTCGTCCACTTACAATGTCACTAGGTCACAGTCCGAAAAATATTAGTTTCGATACACATACGTTGAAGCAACGCGTGAAATTACCTAAATTTCGTGGAAATAATCATTATAATATAATATCGTGCTTTCACGCGCGTATGAACATCTCATAAGGTTCACACTGTTCCGGCCTCGGATCTCATCTACACCCAATCTACCAAATTAGTCATCTCACCAACAATTGTTCCTGCCGACCCGCACGAGGTCTCTCTTCTTCGCTGGCCGTGTGCCAACGAAGCATATGTATTATTTGAGTGTATGTATTTATATTATTAATTATACGTATTGCCTATCGCGTTTAAGGTGATTCGTGTTATTATTATTATTTGAACGTGTTTTCGGTCAAAAAAAAAAAATATTACTACACGATTTCCACACGCCAAAACAAGTAGTGATCTTTTTTTCCCTTCTCTGTTGAATTAAAATTTTTATTTTACAAGGGTTACTATACCGCGATAAATCACGTTTATCGTGGCTATTCTCTCTTTTTTTTTTTTTTTTTTCATAACACGCACTTTATTCCAATCGTATAGTGCAGTGATTCTCAACCTTTTTAAAGTCACCGCCTCCCAAAAGAGAAAATTATCTTTCAACGCTCCCCTTCAAAAAAATAATAATAATAATAATTTTTTTAAAATGTAGTTCTATATTTGAAAAGAATATAACTGAAATTTAATAGAGAATATAATATGTGTATAATTGATATTCATAAAGCTGTTATGGCTTTTCAAATCTCATTAGTTGAATGTTCAATCAATTCTTAAATCTGTTAATCTGCTAGATATTTCAATGATTATTCAAAATGAAATTACAGATAAGCCATAAAGCGTCGTTCTGTGGAGTACCTGTGTTTCAGTTTTTATTTAACTCCAATATTTAGGCCTTAGTGTAAATATATATTATGCTCAACACAACCATATCGCCCTAGGATTGCTCAACCCCCCCCCTATCGCCAATAACATATTCATTGCCTCTCAGAACCTCTTCACCGCCCACTGGGGGAGAGTGCTATCGCCCTTGTTAAGAACCACTGGTATAGTGGAATACATAAAACGCTTTAAAAGAAAAATTAAAACAAATAACTCAAATCAGTCTTAGATTAGACTATCGAAACACATTTAAGTCGGGAAAGCATCGTTTCTAAAGACGTTTCAAAAAAAAAAAAAAATTGTGTGTACTTCGCTCGTCGGGGTGTTCTTCGCACGTCGGGTGGGATTATTTTGACGGGTGTATTGAATTTTAAAGAAGCGATAAATCGTTTCTTCAATAAAACGATTCTGAACAAAAGAAGTTAATAATATGAAAAATAAATGAAAAAAAAAAATGTTAGAAAAATATCCAAATTTTTTTTTTACATTTCCAAAATTTTTTTGCGACAAAATCTTTCTTATATGATTTTCTATCTATGTTTAAATTTTCATATCGTTCCGATCAAAAAATGCTGGTTTCCAAGTCGTTTTTGTCAAATTTTGGGTAGTTTTTTCCAAAAAAAAAAAAAAATTGAAGAATTGAGAAATTCAAAACATGACCTCTTTAAAGTACCATCTAGAGGCGAATTCGGTATCGAAAAGTTGCTGATCGAATCTTTGAATCTTTTGGACAAGTATTTCCATACGAAAAGATGTACACAGAAAAAAAATAAAAATAAACATCATTGTAAAAACACTAGCTTCTTCACTTCGTTCAGAATCTACAATTCAAAAGTCATCGACATACTGTAAAACCGGATGTATGATGCATGTGTCCGCAAAGAACGCGTGAAGTAATTTCGGACATTTCCAACGTTGTACCCAACGGATGGCACTCGTTCTTCAACGGGGCTCGAAATGTTTTCACGTGTGCGAACACCTGACGAGATGACGGCGGAAATTAACTTGATAGCACCCACTAGAAAATGCGTTACACGATGACGGCACGCGCGTTTATGTGCTTTGCGCTCACGAGCTGTGTGTTTCGCGAGTGCGTTTTAATTGCGTGCGAGGTTGATTATAATAATTATTATTTGTTTTGTTTGTTTATTATTGTTCGTACGGACGCGTCGAGTATGGTGTAATTATATTTTTCGAAACGACCTGCACGACGCGACGACATAACGCGCACCCGACGTTAATGATTTCGCTCGGATGGCTACAGTTGTTTATAATTAATACTACTTTGATGTACGACTGACGAAAATTCGCAGCGAGGTTTTATATACACGTTTCCGGAACGAATGCAGTTAAGCAGTTTTTAAGTGATTTTCGGATTTTTTTATTTTTTTTTTTTTTCAAAAGGTGTACTTTTATTTGATTAGGTGGTACTTTTGAAAAAAGTCGGTTAAACTTCCTTTGGCATTCATTGGTGCAAAAATTCAAACAGGTCGAGTTTTCCAAAATCCGGGTTTTCTAATTTAAAATAAAAAGAATAATTGACATTTTCTAATCATTTTTTTATTTTTTATGTCAGTTTCCTCATGCTCAACATTTTAGTAAAATCAGAAACTGTCTATAGCACTTACATATTTTTATGTAACTGTTAATAAACAGTGTAACACTTAATTCTGAAGTTATTTCAAAAGTTTGTTCACATAAGAAACTCAAAATTGACTTTGTAGATTTTTTTTTTTCATTCGATTTGTAATAATAATATAAAGAAGTTCTCGATGAAACCAGGACTGATTTATCATTTTTAGTTTGGTAATCATAGAATATAATAATTTTACATCAAATATTACTACTTTAAAAATTAGATAACTAATAAAATGATTTTGTGATGATAGAAAACGTACTCAATCTTAAACCTACGAAGATATGTGGGTTATATGTCTTGATATTGACAACACGAATATTGAAAAAAACTTATCGACATACTTAATTTAATTATAGCATGGGTACTGATAATTAATGAATAATAATTATTGCGGATGTCATTAGCATAAAACGAATTGCTTTCCATGAGTCGTAATTCTACTGATGTGATATCAAATGTAGGTGAGGTCAACTTTTGAGGTTTTTGAGTTCCAATCTTGATATAACGTAAACATAAATCATTTTCCCAAATTTAGTCAATTTGTTAACGTTTTTATGTGATATTAATTATTTAAAAACACGTGTTTAACGAAATATAGATCACTTAACGTCGGTTGATCGTCGAACATGTATAACTTAATAGATAAAATACATGATATAGATATACACCTGAAACGGCTCACACGCGTGATATAAATGCAAACCCGACCACTAATAATATAGTGAAGGCGCAAATTAAATCGAGATCCGATGAGTCGCATGGGCGGAGAGTGGCATCACAGCTTCCGCTTGAAAAAAATTCAAAGCAATGTGTCATATTTTTGTACTCGCAATTTCTAGATATCATAAAAATTGGCCAATAATTGTTAACACATATTCACAAGAACTATTTATTTACAAACGTAGAACACAAGACACGACACACGCCATTTCAATTTAACAAGTATATACAAATTCATCATGACAAGTATGATTTGACTTTTTTTTTAAATTAAACATATCATAGGTAAGTATAATTAATAATCTACAGCAAATGTTTGACACAAAAAAAACACATATTTTAGATACTGACTAAATATTTATTGACAACTGTCCCGTATAGGAAAAAATAGCCTTTCAATGCCAGCCCTGAATAGTCCCATGTGAGGAGAGGTTGAACCCCTCTCTCATTGATCTTTTTACTGAAGCAAGTAGTGTGGTGTTTGATAAGTGCTACCTCAAAACACCCTCATGAAAGATCATTGCATCTCAGTATTTTCATTTTATACACATTTAGCTTTCTGTAAAAAATGTTGACTGGTATATGTTGACTTTTTTCACTCAGAATCCCTTCGCCTTGAATAAATCCTGCGTACAAGCTTGACTTTGGGTGGCACAATTATTTGGTAATTTACACAAAATAAATTACTGAATAAGGTAATCGTTGTCGTTTATAAGTTACCAATCGTAATGTGACGTAAAGATAAATAATTTTTTAACTACAGATTCGCCGACGTAAGTAAGTCATGTCAATATTTTTTCAATGGCTTATTTCATGATTAAAAAATGCGTTTTATAATAACTGTAGATCGTTTAACGCCGGTAGATCGCGAATAAAGGGTGTCCCAGGACTATTTGAACAAATGCAAAAACTTTTGTTCTATTAATAATTTTTAATTTCCAACAATTAAAAAAAATATCATTAAATCATTCGCAATTTAAAAAAAAAAATTAGAAAGAGAACGAATTAATCTTTATTAGAGATTAAGCCCCAATATTACTCTAAAAATAAGATTCATAAAATGGCTATATTAAATTTTTTCTAAATATTTATTAAGTATACAATTTTAAATTTAAAAATTTGGATACAAAAAAAAAAAAAAATTTAAATTTGTAATAGAACAAATTTTATTGCCTTTGTCAAATTGTACTGGGACACCCTCTATTCTACTGAATAATATTCGTGTTTGAACAGTACTGATGTAACTTGACTATTATAATTATTACCATTAGTTTATGTTTATTTAGTTTATGAACATTATCCAATAAATTTGTAAATAAATAGACAATTATATGGCGTATGAAATAAACCGACAAAAACGCAAAATAATAAAACTTTTAATTTTTCTATATTCTATATATTAATATTATATATGCTTAAAAATTTTGAATACTAAATTAATACTAGTAAAAATACGTTCAAATTTATTTCAAATAACCTAGGGTACAAAGAAGTTATCCACATCACTGGTGCCAGACATCAGTGCTACCCCAAAGACGTCGGAATATCTTCGAATCAGCACAGTTTACATGACTATTTTTAATAAACAAAAGATCAAATAGATTTTTTGATAAAAATTGCACTTGAAATATTATCTAATATGCAAAAATATAAATAACGAGTGATGTAATAGTTGTTACGTGCGTATTTATGTGTTATCGTTGCTAGGTGCACGAGCATTTTCAATAATATTTTACTTTAGTATCTTAACCTATTCAACTGATTTAGATTTTAAACAATCTACACGTCATAGATTATTACACTGAAATTACAACACTAACAAACGGTCAATAAAAAACGGTAACCATTTTCAAAAATTTTTCGAAATGCAACGTGTTGAAGAATATCGGAGGAGATTAGTAGTGATTACGGTGGCGGCGGGCGATGGACTGGTGAACGGGACAAGTATGCCGATGGATATGGTTGTGCGAAGAAACTTTTGGATGCGTGGAAACGGTGCTGGCGACTCTGATTTCCAGTGCACTCTAAACTATACGGCGAGACACAGGACGACGCTTTTAAACATTCAATCACAGAGAATAGCGTTACAGCCAGTTCTACGAACCACCGCCTACTGATCTAATATCGATTAATTTGGTTTTTATAATATTGTGGAACGGACGAGATATAAATTATGCTTGTAACGATTGTAGCGCGATAGGTTGTTATTATTTTCTCCACTAGATGGACCATGTGTCCGTGTAGATACGTTTTTGGGTATTTTTTTCAGCAGACGAAACACATTAAAATTCAAAATTCGATTACGTTGAATGTAACCGATATTTCTTTGCTATGATACCAATGATGTATTTATTCCTTGCCAAGAAATCAGTTACTACCGTAACAAGAAATCAGCCAGAAAAAAAAAATGTTGTATCTAGCTCTAAAACATAACCATCTTAAAACTTTTTCAAATACCTACATTGTAATAATAATATTAAAATTAATAAATTACTTCTAATGTTTTTACTATCATATTTAATTATTTAAGTTTCAATAAATTACATTAGTTGTTTCTTGTTAATTTCTATATTTTTAGACTCGGAGACGATCGAAGAAGTGCTCTTAAAATAATTTTTAGATTTTTAATTTTTTTTAATACTTTATCGTATAGTATTTATAGTAGCCCAAAAGCTTAAAAATGCAATTTTTTGTTCTAGATGGTACTTTAAAGAAGAGATTTCTCAATATTTTTTTTTTCGAAATTGTTTTTAAACTTTTTTTTATCCAAACTTTATGCAAATTTAAATATAGATAGATAATGAACATTTTGATGAAAGAAAAATTTTAATGTGCAAACATCTATTTTTACTAAAAGTTTTTTCTCGTTAAATTTTTTTTTTTCTTGTTCTCAGTTGATATTAGGATATAAAACTGTTTTAGTAAATAGTAATATATTTTTTTAATAATTATAAAATTTTTAAGTAAAATTGTCCAGTATAAATTGATGCTCCACTCAAAATAATTTTATTGAAAAATTACACACTCACCATTTCACATCCTTGAAACGAAGAATACCCACTGTGTGATGTAATGTCCAGCTTTCAATTTTTTCCTTAATGTTTTAGATTCTGAGTGAGACAAAGAAGCTAGAAGCTAGTGTTTTTACTATGATGTTAATTTTGTTTTTCTACTAACATTTTTTTTATGAAAATATTTGTCCAAAAGTTTCGAGAATCAACTTTTTGAAACTGGATTTGTCTCTGAGTTATACTTAAGGTAGGCTATTTTTCAAAATTCTCAATTATTGTTTACTCAAAATTTTGGAAAAACTACCCAAAATTTTACAAAAAAAAGTTAGAAACTATATCCTTTTTTAGTTCAAAGTTTATGAAAATTTAAACATGTATAGATTATACATAATAACATAAAAAATAATTTGGCGCAAGAAAATTTTTAAAATTTTTAAAAAAAATGTAGAAAATTTTTTTCTTACACTTTTTTTATCGTCCAATTTTTTTGTTTTTAGTTATTGAATTGTTTTTTCCTTTTTTTTTTTATTTATTAAATAAAAAAGTAAAGTAAAGTAAAGTATATACAAGAAGGCCGGAGGTACTTCGCACAATAGGTAACATGGTAAAAACATAACATCAACGATGTGATTCTTGTCACATAAATACTTTAAACCTGTAAATGACTGTATAAAAAAAAATTAATAATAATAATAGCAAATCAGAATGTGATTTATAAACTCCCCGTGTTGTATGAGAGAAAAGTTTAGTAGGACTTCAAAAACCGTTGAAAAAAATATATTCTTAATTCTACGGTCACTCCTATCATCAACACTTTTTTTCTGGGACACGAGCAGCTTCGTACACAATACGTCTCCCCTCCCCCTCGCCCCTTTCCATACTTAAGTCACGTGGTGGATATGATAATATTTGATCGTTATCTATACATCTGAAACGGATTGCGCGGTAGTGCGTAGACGTGCAAAACGAGTAGTAGTAGTAGTAGTAGTAGTAGTAGTAGTAGGTAATCACGATGAATACGACTGGGGAGTTGGCACCAGACTGTAGTGGCCGACGTCCGGGATTGAAGTCGACGGAGAGAGCTACACACTCGGTAATTCAGACGATAGGTAGCTTAATATATTTTTTCGTTGCCCCCCTCGTACTTTGCTTGTGCGTTGTATATATACACGCACACACTCACACGGCGCCCAACCGAGCTCAACCCCACGGGTCCGATTAATTCGAACGGCAAATCCAACACTGGTCGGCGAAATCCATCCGTCCTCCGCGGAACGATAATAATAATAATAATAATAATATAACACAATACTTCCGAGTCTTTTATTTTCCCCTCACCCACCTTCGCGCCCGTCCGATAATCGAATACATTGACGCCGCCGCGGCATTAAGTTTTCCCGCCGAACGTGAAATATCTCTCGCGCGATGCGTTTACACGCTTAACGACCCCTGCAATCGTGTGAATCTTGTGCCTATTTCGCTCGCGATTTTCCGAACGACTTAAACGATTTCCGAACGGGACGTGAAATATTTTTTCCTCGTTCCACCAGACTCCCGTGTCTGGCGTTCGATTCGTCGGCAGAAAACATTGTGGTACGAGCGAAACGAATAATAAATACAAGTCTTAATAAAATTGGTAAAAAGGCGTAAGCGACATTTTGAGAATTTTTCCCGAACACTAAAAAAAAAAAAAACGTTTTAAAAATGTAATATTTGATGAATTTCAGTAATTTTCGTTTTAAGATTTACATAATTTGATCTGGAATCATGTAAAACAATTTACCTTTATTTTAGTACTGAATTATGTATGGTACTTAGGATTAAGAAAAAAACAAAAAAAAAACTGAAAATTGAAACACGTCGCTAACTCTACACTAACGTCGCTTACAGTCACACGTTCATGTCGTTACATCAAATTTCACTTTACCTCTGTCACTTAACGCTTTTCAACTAAGTCGTTTACTCCGTTTTTCGCTTTACTTCTGTCACTTAACAGCCATTTCTAGTGTTATAGTCGCTTACAACTTACTGTTTATTGTTGAGCAAATTTTTCTGAAGTTTTTGATATCAAAAGGTCATTTTGGCCAAAAATGTCGCTTACGGCCTTTTACCTATTAAGGCTCGATATTATTGTTATCTTAAGATCTAATTGCGCCATTATTATGATGAAATGAAGCCGGTTTAATTCATCCCTTGGGTATTCTTCGCTCATCGGATGGGATAATCTTGTTGGGTGCGTTGAATTTTAAATAACCGACAAACCATTTATTTAATATAACCTTTTGAACATAACCTACATTTGGTTTTTATCATTATATTGAGCACATTTAACAATTGTTACATTTTCTATCCGATATTCGTCTATGACGAGGTATATTGTTGACATTCTCGATCTCGAGTTTAAACAATATAACTTTTGAAATTGGTTATAACAGAATAAACCGTGTCCATCTCATTATTTGTCATAGTGATTAATTTTGCCACATTTTGAAATTTAAAGCTCTTATGATTAACACATAATGACTCAAACGATTTAAACAAAAACGTAATTATAATTTGACCTTTATATGAATAAACTGGTTCACAATATTCAGCCCTAAAAACAATAAATTAACTATATTACGTAAATATATAATATAAGAAAAATAAATATGCCCTTATTTTGATTAACTATACATTGAACCATAATTCAAAGTTTAAAACACTTATTAAAAATTATTTGGTCACCTAAATTTCATTAAAATTATATCACGAGTAGAAAACATGTAAGGAATCTTTTGGTAAAAATAATAATGACTGTATTTTTAATTTCAAAAGTTATAACGTTTTGATTGAAAAAAAATTTTTTTTTTCCGTAAAAATTAAATGTTTCAAAGAAATTCTAACTTTAAACCTTAATAAAAATAAAAGCTGACTTTCGATTTTCGAGATTTTTTAGATTCTGAACGAAGTGAATTTTTTTTCTGTAAACACTTTTTCGTATAGATATACGATATACTTGTCCAAAAGTCTTGATCAGTAACTTTTTGAAACCGAATTTGTCTCTAGTTAGTACTTTAGAGAGGTTACTTTTTAAATTTCTCAATTCTTCATTTTTTTTTTTGTTTTTTTTTAACAGCCCAAACTTTGATAAAAAATTTGACTTAGAAACCATCATTTTTTATCCGAACATTATGAAAATTTAAACATAGATAGACAATAATATAAAAACACATTTTGGAGCAAAAAAATTTTGAAAATGTAAAAAAAAAAATTGGGCAGATATTTTTATATAACACTCTTTTTCTCATTTATTTTTTTTCCCCTTTATTCAATAGATAAAAAAAGTGAAGTAAAATAAAGCAAATAATGTAAAGTAAAGTATAAACAAGAAAGCTGGACATTCTTTGTACCACGGATATTTTTCGCTTTTCAGGTTAGATACTCTTGATGAGTGTTGAAAATGATGACTATTATTGTTCTTACCCTTCAAGAGTATCTCCCGAGGAGCGAAGAATATCCGTCGTGCGAAGTATGTCCGTCTTTCTTGTTCATACTTTACTTTTTATTTTATACATATGTTTTTTTAAATTTTTTACAGAATTTTTCGACCATGTTAGATAGTTTTCTGTAATTTTTCGTTATTTTTAACATTCTTCCAATAGTCGTGAGAAAAACAACATTTTACATTTGGTCATTTCTATATTTTAAGCGAAATTGACTACATTTTTTGCAATATTAATGAGCATGACTATAATATTCAAACCATTTTAAAGATTCATTAAACGTTCTATAGGTTTCGCTTATTACTTTAGAAAATAAACGTCATCCAATTTTATGGGCATTTTCTGTCTTATTTTAGGATACAATTGCTTATCCCCCCCCTCCCCCGGAGACATTATTTATTATTGATGTTTTTAGACACTGTCATCCGGACCGTATACTACAGAATGACTTGTACACTTTAAGGAGTGGTCGTCGGACGTGGTGTGCCCGTAAACAAGATCATAAATATCGTGTTTTTACGGTCTTGCGGACATCGAAGAACGCGTTGTTACGAAGACTAATGGTATCACACGCAGAGCCGCCTTTCGTTCGTAACCCTGTGGTTGCACAGTACACGAGGAGAAGTTGCGTTCGGTAAAACTCGTCGGTCACACGAATTCCGACGCACCAATTAAGACGGTCTCTTCCTGTCCGTTCGCGCACTGTTACACAATGTCACTGCCACTGGCCCGGACGATAATAAATTTACGCGGTTAGGTTATACCCTTGCACGAAACCCGCAGTACACCGCGGCGGGGGTCCACTTGGTGCACGATCGACGATCCAGTAAATCCCCATATGATATCGCCACAGTCAGATCCCTAACATCTGGTCGCGCTATGGTCATAATAATAATAATAATAATAATAATTACGAGTCGAGATTAAAAGATACGCGCGTCGTGAATAATAACACTGCACACATGCGAATGCGATAAATCGTGTTTTCGAACCGTGAACTTACTGGTAGCGCTACAAAATACTATTCCGCGTTTGAAACGTCCGGATTCGTTTAAAACGGTCAATGATTCTGCGGCAATCTGTTAATAATAATTATTATCTCGCGAGCATTTCGATCCGACTACCAACACACGTGGTGTTCAACCTTTGTAGATCACACACAAGCGCTATTTTAGAATTAAAATGACGGTTAATCTAAATAATCACGGATATTTTCCTTATTTTAATTTTCTACAAAATTGATCATTTATGGTCGGTTTTGCAATTCTTGGTTTAACCCGAGTTTAGCTGAACCTGGTTCAATCATCTGAACTCAATTTAAAAATTGTCAGTATTACAATCGCTCGGTTACCTAACCGGAGTTTAAGCTGTAGTTAAAGATTATAGAATATTTAGGTGATAACGGTGAATATTGTGTGATTGTGGTATCATGATAATCAAATGATCCCCCAATGTCATGTGCTCAATGATTTCATTTACATTTATTTGTATTATTCTTCTGTTATCAACTTTAATGAATAGCCAATCAAACATCAGATCATTTTTGAACTCGGTTTAACTCACTCAAATCGGCGGTTCAAATTAACCGTGGTTTTAAACTAGGTTCACCGAATTGTAATATCCACTTTTCGATTTGAACTAGGTGAAACTCTGAATCGAGTTTAAACTACTATTGAAAAAACCGATCCTTAGACGAATAATGAAATAGACATGGATTATTCTGTTATTAAATAATAATATTGTTAAACATATTGAATATTATAATATCAACAATTATTATATTAATAATTAATAATTAATTATTGTACATTACCTGAAGTTCCACTGAGAACCTATTTATCGTTTGTTTAAAATTCAATATATCCACCGAGAGTATTCCACCTAAGGATCGAAGAATACCCATGATGGGGGTGCAAAGTAGAACTGTTTTTTTTTCGATATCTTTTTGCACTTATTACGCCTACGGGCTCTGGATTTCGAATACGATTTGCAACCCGATTTTCCATTTCCATCCTCTCGATCTTGCATTAAACCCACTAAAACCATAACCACGAAACAGGTTCCGTGAAATGCCATCGTTATGAAAATATGACCCAGCAATAATAACACATTTTATACTATACTCCAGGGTCGATGTCTATGTAAATATGAAGCAAATTAATAAACTATCAATATAACGCTGTGTGTGTTAGGTTATTTTGCACGAAAATAACTCGTGGCAATAAATTTCTTATTGTTTTACAACATAGAATTCAATGTTTTGACTATAGACATTTCGCCTCAACAACTCGTGGAGAAAATCATCCGTTACAAAGAATTTAATAAATATTTAGTACAGTCGATTTTAGAATGGACTCAAAAATAAATTATTTTAATTGAAAAATAAATATCGCTTCGCTTATTTTTAAAATAATTTTATTCGATTAAAGGATACTCGATTGTTCGACTCAAGTGGCTAGAATATTATTAATTTTATTCGAGAGATGATAAATTATTCCGAAAATATTGAAACGAATCTTTTGAAAACGTATTTATAAGCAACCACCACTATGAATATAAGTATTTTTTATATCGTAATATACATATATATATAAATGGTTTTCTGATCTTCTTTAATTGGGATTTTAAACGGAGGGGAAAATATTGTTTATAAGTCATAAAGAAATGTGACGTACCTATATTCGTCATCAAAGGCCGACGCGCGAAGACGGCGCAGCTGTATACAGGCAAGATTCAACGGGATAAATTTCAGGAATATAAGATCAGACATAAAAGGAAATGGTTTAAATGGGAACCGATGCCGTATAAAAACGAACAGTTGAATAAAAATAATATCATTTGCGTTCTGCGTTCAATATAGCACGTATATTTCGAATGTAAATAAAAAGAAATTAAAAACGGTACTCTAACAAAATTATTTTTATAAAATCACATCTACACATTATGTTTGAGCGCATGTAAACGTGGGTGTATATCACGTTGAAATGGAATTACTGTTGCTAAAAAACGACTCTGTTTTTTGTATGTTTTTTTTTTATTTTTTTAACTATCATCAATGAAAAGGAAAGTGTGATTTGTGCGATATTCTGCATAAGTCACGGAAGCATATTTTAAATGACACGTCGATTCAAAAATAAAAAAATAATTGTTTTTGCAATGAAATAAAATCGATTTATACAAACCATCGATGTTTATGGGGTTGGAAAAAAACGAGTTTCTTCTTTGCGGATATTAAATTACACTGAAATATAGTGTATACAAAAATGTTATTTACTCCCATCGTTCCAAAATAAGATCATTGTACGATTATTTTAACGCAGTAAAATATATTCATAAAAAAATATAGTCTAATGATATTATTCAAAGAACGCGTTGCGTCCAACGATATCCCTTGTGGAAATATTCGGGTAAAATAATATTGTCTTTTCAATATTTTTTTTTTCACCTTTTTTATTTAATTATTTACTGAATATTTTTCGAAATTTATTTTTATACTCTCTGTCTCAGGCAGGGATTTCGCAGACACGAAATGGTAATCCACACGCATATTTAAATGTAAACGAGAGATATGGTATAGCCTATGTATGTATATACTGTACAGACGACGCGTTATTAGAAATATTACAATAATTAACAAACCGTTTGTCCGACGTTGAAACGCGTAATGTAGGTACGTTGTCCGCGATTTTTAAATAATTTGTATGTTTGCACGTACGCCTATTAATTATACCGAACGCGGTAGGATAATAATTAACGGAGAGAGAGAGAGAGAGAGAGAGAGAGAGAGAGAGAGGAAGAGAGACAGAGACAGACACACAGAAGAATGAGACAGAAATTTAAACCAATTTTTAATTTAAATTAAAAGCGGAAAGAGAAACATCGATTTGTCAACAAAATTAGTGACAAAGTCTACGTGTTTTTATTTCGATGATGGTCCGTGGCTGACCATTGTCTGTTGATTAACATTTTGAAATTATTCAAAAACACGTAAAACGAAACGTGAATGGAATATTTAATCATCCCGGGCCCAACATCCGAATGTATGTCGCATTTTTCGTATGACAAAAAGCTCAAGAGTGTCCATTATATTTGCTTGAAAAATTCCTCTTTTATATTGATGTCAGCACACGGTTGCCGAGACAAATAATCACGCAACATTAACCGACTCTTAATTATTTCGTCCGGTGTTCGGCTGCTGGTCCGCATGTGCTGCGCGCGTTGTGTCGTCGGGTACATATTTATAAGAAAAAAAAATAAATCAAAAAACTATTGTATTTTCCACATTCGGATTGTGTGTATCTCAAAAGTATTCCTTCAACATGCGTATCTACTCGATCAATTGAGCGATCAGAGAAATTCATTTTAGAACTTAGTACTAAACTATTACTGTAGTAATAAGACAAATATTAACACTTAATTGGGCGTCAACTGGTGTCTGATAGACCCCACTGCAATCTTCAAGTACTCAAATCACGTCCCAATCGTTTTTTGTGTTTAATATTTCGTACACCTTCCGAAGAGTATGTGAAATATTGTTTTTCATTGTCTGCCGCAGTTCTACAGATAATACGTGTCTTCGGTATATGAGGGTGGTTTTCATGGCGAGATCTGTAGGACTTTGCTCCGTCACGAAGAAGTTTTTGTGTTTTAGTCGATCATTTTCTGTCGAGTATAACAAATTTTAAGTGTTAAAGTAAAAGTATCATTTCCATATTTTAATGTAAGTAACTAATTCAGAAAATATTTTGGAGATTTACCTCATGTTATTTCCAACATATTTAGGTAAATCATATTTCAAAGTGTATAAAACAAAATATTATACAAATATATGCTTGAATTCTTTTTTATTTGCTTTTTGGAACCTATTTCGAGAGTCATAATATTATTTACTGTTTATTTTTATTCTTTTATTAGTTTTAATGTTTATTTTCATACACATATACAATTTAAGATAAAATTAAATTAAAAATAATAATGTAAAAAATTATTCATAAAATGCAACTATTTTTACAACATTCCTTTTTTTATTCAACTACTTTTTTTACCTATAAATATTACAATAATTACAGATTTTTAGTGCTTATGAATACACATTTCTAAACTTTTTAATACGAGTTGATTTTTGCAAGTTTGCAAATTTTTCCCGCATGTTTTGCTAGATTTCTGTGCATTATTGCATTTTTATTTATGCATTTTTCAATAAACAAACCTAAAAGCCTTGCGGCTATAACAAATAAAATAATTACACGGCAAGTTTCTGAAGCCACGCCTGGAATCACGGGCTTTACATACTTAAGAGTACAATGGTTCAGTGAGACTCTGATAGACAAAGTTAAGGAATTTTCCTCGGGCAACAAGTCAAGGGCGCCAATAACGATAACAATATACACGTGTAATCGTTATGATGATATTTTTCTCGTGTTATACCGAGGACTGAGACGGGAAAATTTAATATCATTTCGTTCATTATTATTACGGCGTTTGATTTTCAGATATATACCTACTCGTATTCTATACGCAGACGACAAAACGTGCTCTCCTCACTCGGGTAAGTCTTAATATGAGCGAGTGGAACGCGCGGAGGGAGGAAGACGTGGGGACGACGAAAATGTTTAATCACGATGGATATCACAACGTTAAGAGTGTACTGAAATTTCATTAAATTTGTTCTCCTCCGCGTTTCCGGACGGCTGCCGTTCTTTGGAGGCCTCTTACAGATGAGATAACAATAATATAAAGAAAGATAGACGGGCGCCGGTGAGCGAAAGAGAACGCATGGTCGTAATAGAGTGGGGAGGTGATGAAGGAAGGCCGAGAGAGAAAAAAACCCGTCGAGCGAACAACAGCGAGTGGATGGGCAGCGGGAGAGGAAAAGAAAAAAAGCAACCGGCCCACCGGGAAATCTACAGATCTCCTCTACACTACCGGCGGCGGCGCGGCGCACCGACTATCCTGCACCACCCTTATATATGTATGTATTGCGTTTCACTGGGTGCTTTTATTTTGAAAAAGAACCCTATGGTCTTTTCGATAATATTTAACTACTACGACCGCGTATCGTGTATATATACACTATATTATATTTACATGTATGTAATACTTACACACACTATATTATTATATAATTCATTGTAATATCGGTTGGTCAATTCCAGAAATCGGTTTATTATTTTCGTCTTTATTAGTTTCACATGTGTAAACTTTACATTGCATCTGTCTATTAGTGTCACGAGTGTTAAATTATTTGAAAAATATTCAAACATGTAAGAGGAAACTACAAAAAAAAAATGAATATAATCGATGATAGATACGCATTTTTCAAGCGTATTATCTCCGTGTTTAAACGATTGAAATAATTTCACTTGAACGCTTTCTATTCTTAAAAATTATAATACGGCCCGGATTTAAATGCACTAAAAATCATCGAAAAATGCTCTAAAAAACAGCCAAATATACCCTTAAAAAATGTATTTCACCAAGAAAATACCCTTAAAATGGTCTTTTGTATATTTTATTTTGTTTTCTTATTTCTGTGTGCCGAGCCTAGGCATCCAATAAATAAAGATAAGATATAGAGATATTATCGCAATTATTATAGAAAGATTTCTAGATATTTTTAAGGAAAACTCCGAAAACATGAATAATATTTTGAATTAAATAAATCTAAATTATTGATTCGTATTATGTACAGATACTATATATTATTAAAATTGTTAGTGTATTGTTTAAATATGCAATAAAATGACCGATAAATGCTAAAATATGCTCTAAAAATGAAAAAAAACATTGAAAAATGCAACAAAAAAAAGCAAACTTAAGTTCCACTTTTGAAGTCTCTGTTACATGAAACAAATTACGTACTTGGAAAGCATTGCCTAAGATCATCAAAAGAAATAATACATATTTTGCATTAGAATCCGGGCCCTAATTATAAAATATTGAACGTTCTGTGATATAATATAATACAGGGTTTACTTACACATTAAGAATAATATTATATAATAATATATAGACACGTTATTTTCAAAATTTGAAATGTTTAATGGAGAACTTAAAGTTACGTTACTATTTATCAATTACAGCATAACTTACATTGGGTGTGACCATTATTTCGATTGTACACGACATTACTCTCAATCGTACTGTAGATAATAATAATAATATGTACGTGTCGACATCGTCGTCGTTATTATTTTCAATTTTGAGAAAAGACGAGTGCAGAGAAACTATAGGAAACGATGAGTGTTTTTTGAAATCATCATTATCGCGTTTTTTCGCAGGCTATTTTCCCCTCGTTTTCCTAATGGAACCATAAAAAAAAAAAAAAACGTACAACGTCGACTCGAACACTCGTGCGATCTCATGCGATCCCACACGTACGCACAATAATAATAATAATAATAATCAGAATAATGTATACGCGTATGATGATGATAATACATAATAATAATAATAATAATAATAATAATAGGTACGTGCAGCGCAGTTGAAAAGCGGCACCACCACGACTACCGTCGCGATTATCTTGAACATTTATTCTCCGAGGAGTTCTTTATCTACCCTCCACTGCGGACCATGGTACACACACACACACAAAGTCCGTATCAAAATGGAATTTTTATCACTCCGAACCTATCTCATCATACGGTACGGACGCACGTATAAAATATGTATATAGAACAGCGGGTGGAGTATACTTTTTTAAACTTAACACGCCCCGTTTACAATATACATACGGTAGTCGTACTGGGTCTTAACGAGGGTTAGGTTAGAAAAAAAAAAAGTAAAAAATAAAATAAATAAAAACCGACGATATATGCGTTCAAACGCGTGTGCCGCGCGTAGATTAAAACGCACGATAACTACGGACGTCTTACGCACACCGCCATGTGTAGTGTATATTATTATTATTATTATTATAGTGTTGTTCTCCGTCGTCTCGGTCTGTTTTACTACGCAAACTTCTCTCCCAATCCCCTTCTTTTACTTTTACTATTTAACATACCACCGCCGTCCGTCAATAACAGCCACTTCGGTGTTGATTTCAGCTAATCCGAATTGTTTTTTTTTTCTTTTTTTTTTTTTACAGATGATGGTAATCAAAATGTCAATCGATTTTTATTTTTGTCAAAAATAATAAGAATAAGCCAAGCAAGACACGATGGACCTCGTTTAACGTTATCGTTATCCTTATGGCCACCTCCACGAATAATCGATTGAAAATTCTAATATTATTCTGATATCAAATTTGACAACACTAGTATACACAGTAAACGTTGACAAGTTAGCTTTAGCAATGCCCAGGTTTCTTACACTGTTGCATATTAAGATTGGAATTTTTATGAACTAAAACACGAATAGTTAATATGTATATGAACTTATGCACTTATACGAACAAGATTAATATACGTGAAAATGTATAATATGCAAATGAACAAAAATTATTCATACAAATAAATAAATATGGATCCAAACCATAAGAAATACCTATAAATAGTGAATAAATTTATTTAGAAATTGTATTTAAAGAGAATAGAAATTTCTGATTCAATCAAGTTACCAACATTTATTAATAATGAAGTGAGTACTTAGTTTTACATTCTGAATAGCGAATCTCAATTCATTTAGTTCTGGTGAGAACTAAAGTTTCTATGTGAAAAAAAAAAGCATTTGTAAAAATACAAATAAAATATAATAGTTTCGGATTCAGACGATACTATTACATGGAATCATATTTTGCTTTTGTTATTTTCTATCAAAACCGTAAAATACTGAACTGGAAAAAAACCAAATTGTAAACGTATAAAAAAAAATGCTTATATCCCGAATATTTAGGGACGAAACGGATTAGTATCTAAGAACGCATAGTATAGGAAAACCTAAATAATAGGGAAGTCAAAATCATAAACATCGCAACACTAAATGTTATACTATAATCAGTGGCGGATTTAACGGTCGTTTAGTCGGCAAATGCCGACGAGGCCCCCATACATATTTTGCCCCCTGATCATTAGATTTCAAAAAAAAAATATTGGAAAAGTAAATAAAATACGTATTATGCGGCAATATCATTGGTTTTTTAATTTTAGTGACACTGCAACTGGACCTTACAGAAAAAAACAATGTTTTTGATAAACAAAATAGTAGACAGTAGAACCGTTGATTCAAATGTCTTATCCATTATTACGAAAATCGGAATGATAATTCACTAATATGCAATTTATTATTGAAAGGAAATATTATACCTTAAATCTTACTATAAATTTATTTAGAAAAAAATAAATTAGGTAGGTATATTGTTTGATTTTTTTCAGAATAAATGGTTTCTTAACTCAAAATAAATAATAATATATTTCTGACATCAGTGAGCAAGAGAGAGTTAGAGTGATCAATAACTTACACCCATTTCTCTCTATCATTTTGATAAATCTTATATGATTCTAGTTATATTTTTTCTTATATGTATATAACTAGGATTCAAACTGTATTGCTTCTAAATCATTTTTAGATTCTGAACGAAGTTTTTACAATGATGTTTTTTTTTTCTGTGTACAACATTTCGTATGGAAATACTTGTCCAAAAGTTTTGATCAGTAACTTTTTGAAACCGGATTTCCCTCTAGATTGTACTTTAAAGAGGTCATTTTTTTAATTTTTTTAATTTCTCCATTCTTCAATTTTTTTTTTTTTTTTGGAAAAACTACCCAAAATTTAACAAA
>JAIPRM010001013.1:0-43720 GCA_025469315.1 Stegophylla sp. TES_Ste_2020 | reverse complement strand
ATAAAAACAATTTTTTTTTTTTTTCCGAAAAAAGTATTAAAATATAAAATAAAAATACTAAAAAAATATATTCAGAATACGCATTTGAATAATTTTTTTAAAAAGTATTTAGAATAGTATTCAAATACAAAAAAGGTATTAAAATAGATTTATTCGAATACTTAATATTTTAGAAGACTGAGTATAAGTAGATAATATGTATAATATGGTGTGCGTTTGCGACTTACCGAGTACAATAATTCGCGATTGATTATATTATCATGAAAATACAACGTCGTGAGAAATCGTCGTGGTCTTCTTACCTGCAACAAAAAAAAAGAAAAATAATTAAATTACTCATAATCGTTTTGCGCGGTCATGAATCACTGAGATATTGTTTTATGAGTTTTAGATAAAAAAAAAATGTGTGGTACAGAATCAAAATACGCTTGGAAATCGAAATCGGAAGGTGAAACGAGCATCGACAATAAATCATATTATTGACCGAATGAAAAGAAATTTAATTTATAACTGATAGATTATAAACGTATATGATATATATATATATTTATAATTTTATTATATATTATTATAAAAGCGTTATCAGTTGCACGAGGAAAAAAAATTGTTCGACACGCGCATCAATTTTACGATCCGTTTTTCTTTTGTCAAAGGCACACACACAGCGAACACGCCGAGTGCGGGCTTTTTTATTCATGTCGGCATTACAAAATTATATCCAATACATGATGAGTAATACACGCGCTGTACATAATACATTTTCTCCGAATCCCTTTTGAATTATTACCATGACAATTGGCATCGGATCGAAAGTGCCGTTAAAAAAAAAAAAAAAAATTCAATTTTTTTTTTTTTTTAATGATTTATCGATCCGTAATCGACATCATAACATAGGCGGCGATACGATTTCAAACAGCATCTATTCATTGTCAGCAAAATCCTGCACGAGCGTCCGAGTAATAATAAGCAGAAAACACACAACCGCGGTCGAGGTATACATCAAATAGGAGATCCGATAATGAAAGCAATATTGATAGAAAATGCATAAATACATAAATATTGAACGTGTCATGGAATGTTCATGACTAATATACATCCTTTCGTAGACATAAATCACGACCGGACGACAGACGCAGCAATAATCTTTACACATACCACGATGCGATAATTAGATATATAAAAACAATTAAACGCGTTATCTCTGCTGGCGGCGTTCATTATTGTATTCACATACAGTATATTACGACCACCACGTGTGATAGATATCGACGTCACACGCGGGATTCAATTTCACAACATTTCCGGCGCAGGACACAATGGGACGTGCAAAACACAGTAACACAGTGATAATTGCACGTGTGAATCATGAGTAGTAAACGTCTTGTAAAATTTGGCACGCCTCGTTAACCGTGGAAAATAAATTATAATGGTCAAGAGCTTTGAACGACATCGAATGCAATATTATTAAAACTGCAATGAAACGGATATGGTTTGAGTGTTTATATTATTATTATTTTCGACGCACGAAATGCGTAACATAAGCGAACATCGACGACCGAGAGTATTCAAATATCGGCCACGTGTATCGAAAATTATTATGATACTCGACACGACTCTATAATATTGGAAAACACATTTTTACGGACGTCAGAAAAATACACGAATATGTATTTTTTTTAAACACACACACAATATATATCCGTGCGATCAAACTATCATGAATGTAAACATTTATATTATGATTTATTAAACGAGCACGATAAATTATAACGTCGGACAAGTTGACGTTAATCTCATTAGCGCCTTTTTTTTTTTTTTAATTCACAATGTAAAGTACGACTATAATATGTGTAGGCATAATATATTGTCCTAATTAGAATTGTGTGTGTGTTTTAAAACCCAAATTTCGGAAGAAAAATCCAATTTTTTAAAAGCAGTAAGAAAACTCTATCAATCTGCGATTTTATTTTTCTACGCGTACCACAACAGACGAAAGTAAAAGGAATTAAACGTTCTTCATTACAGTTCAATGCACCCTATCTGGTAATATTAATAAATAATAATATAAAACCTTTAAGAATTACAAATCTGTATTTTATCCATAAACTCTCTGACTATGTATGTGATAAAACTCTATATTTTAATCACTTTTAAAATATTTCGAACATACGGTGACAACACTTATTATATAATGACAATAATTTATCCATATTGCTCAATATACCAAAAATATTTTCAACTGCTAAATGTGAAAAAAATATTTGTGGAAATTTTTTTCTAACACTTTAATTGTGAATTATTTTTGTTTATAGTTAATAGTGAGATATACCTAAAACATGGCGAGTAAAAATAATTTTTTGTTTTTGTAATAATAATAAACTCAATATTTTTTTAGTGAAATTGTCTTATATGAACAGGAGCTCCGCTCTGTAGAATAGTTTTAATGCGAAGTATGTCTGGTTTTTTTTTTTTTTAACTACATTCAAATTACCAACTATTCAGTTCAATTTTTAGATTCTTAGAATATTTAATCATAGTGGTTTATGGTGATGATTAATTTTTGTTTGAGTTAAAGTCAGTGGGTTTCTTTATACTTATCAACAAACGTTATTCACAATAAAGGAAAAATTCGAAAATGTTGACAATTTCTAAAAAAAATGTACAACATGCAAAGTAATATAATCATTTCCCGGTTTAAAATGCGTGTACAAAACACTCTTAATAGAGATTTTCTAGAGAGACAATGGAATAAAGGATTCGCAATCTCCGTCCCCGCTGAGGAAAGTATTCTCGAAAAAGCCACTTGTGGTACCGCTATATTTACGGTAAAAAGCCGACGTCGGAAAAACAAAATGAACCGCCATGCCCCTAGATACCCCCTAGTAACCACCGCCGAGTTGGCGAGATTTTCCTGCCCTCCTCCCCCCGCCACGTACAACACACATATCATTATCACGCTTGCTAATCGCACGCGAAGGGCGCCAAACCGGGCGAGCGCATCCAAGTATAACCTACTTTATTATAAGCGGTTACAGGTTAGGTTAAAAATCATAACCGGACCTGAACGCAGTCTCACGTAAAGTATACGGCGAGGTGGTGTTAGAACGTATTACAAAATAATAATAGTATTATACACGTGCACCACCTCGTAATAATAATAATAATAATAATATAGGTGGTACGCTGCGAATTCCCGCGACGACCGCACACCGCGAACCGCACCACACCACCCCCCCACCTAACCAAGCGAAAAGCCCTTGCCGCTTTTGTTCCGAAGTCTTATACCGATATAATACATTATACATGTATGTAGGTACATAAAATCCCGTCCGGCTGCTGCTGCTGCTGCAGGGACACCCGTCGCGCCGAAAGCTCGTTAATAACGCACCTATCACCACAGCGACGGCGGAGGCGCAGGGACTCCCCGACCCGCACGTTCGTCGACGCACCACCCCGACCCCACCCCTCGAGCGTGTTTTAAGTCACAGTAACGTGATGTAGTTGGTCGTCACTATATCATACACATGTATACACGCCGCTGCGTCATAAACGCATTTATTATTTTATATATAAAAAAAAAAGAAAAAAAAATTTAAAATCGTATACACGTCAAGACGACGAGGATTTTCCGGAAGAATATATGTATTCGAAAAGAAAAACGGTATTATTATTTGTACGCGGACCGAATCTCGTTAGTGTCAAAATTAATTGCCAGATCGGGAAGGCCTCGGGTCGTTAAGCATCGTGAAATTAATGGGCTCTTTATACTCTATAGATACAATTATGTATAAACGTGTGTGTGTGGTGTGTACACTGTTCGTGTGTATATAATTTACAAACGCCAAAGTAACCATGACGGTGGGCTTTTTTTTCGCACAAAATCGGTTCGTGAAAAATCCCCGTCTCCATATTCGTAAATATCAGACATGGTTAGAGTATTATTAAATTGTACAGAGCGCGTGTTGTGCTTATAAATAATAAGGGCATGAATAAGCCATGTGTTTTACAGGAGTAAAAACTTTTGTTTTATTTTATTTATTTATTTTAACGGATTTCTCCGTGACAAAAACGCGGCCAGCGTGACTGTGTCGTGTCATCGACGGTGTATGAATCACACGAAAGCCGCGACCGTGCGAGGAAGATTTTAAAAATCGAAATAATAATACATTATTATCATATTATTATTTTAACGCGGTGTTTAATCCGTGCGAATTCTCCATTTTTCGCTAATCATATTTACGTGTACCGTAAGTGCTACGTATCTAAAACTTGTTGCCCACGTGTGTGGGTCTCGAAAACCGAATGTATATATTTTATATTGACGTTTCAAGGGCATCTCCACGTTAGAGTCATTATTCTTATAACGACAGACAACGTTGCATAATAATTATAACCTGACACACTGGTACACTGAAATTAGTTTTGAAGAAAAATATAGGCATTATACGTACTTATAATATCTACAAAAAAAAAAAAAAGAGTGCAATATACGGCACTACTGCGACAGTAAAGCATGTACATAGGTGCTTAACAACTTTGAAGAAGTTGAACCGATAAGAAACACACACAAGACACAATGGACAGTTTTATTTCAACGGATGCAAATTATTCGGACGAGATACATATTATATAGATTGACATTTAATATTTATTATTTCATTAACAACTCAATAATATAGAACATAACTTTTTTTTAAGACGGTTTTCTTCTGCCTTTTGCATTCATACTAAATAATTATAAAAAATGTTTTTGAATCCACTAGCTGAGTTTTGATTTGTACACACATACGCAAAATATTAAATTAATTATTGAATACGAATCGTATTTATCGTGTTTAGTAGATACTTCTTCAGCTTTATAAACTGTCGTCAGATCAGAACCTGAGACGGTTCTAATGACAGGACATTGACCGAAATCTCTGGATGAATATTATAACATAAAAACACGAAAAAGTTATTTTGTGTTAAAAAAAAACTACATTTTGTAATCAGCCAAAAAATGAAATTTCCTATAAATTCACAATCCTATTATGATTAATAACATATTAATATGATATTTCTAATACTTTACTTATTGGTGATTAAATTATTATCATGTTCTTTTTTGATGAAGTTCCTATGGGAACACATAGGTAATAGGATAGAGTTAAAAAGTTAGCGGTGATTTTATTTCAAAAGGAGGTTTAAAGTGACGAACTCTTTTTAAAATTTTTTATCTTTTAATGTATAAAATCATAATGATAATTTCAGACCAAGCAATTAACAGCTCGATAATTAAGTTTCTCTTAATGATCTTGAATTTATTAATCTGTCAAAACTTTTGGAGAGAAGGTCCAGAACCAATAATAAGCACCTTGTTTCGCGTTTGATTACGAAATATCCTCACACACTGTATTTTTTTTTTTTATTATTATTATACTTGCCATGCGTTAGACCTATTTCATTAAAATTCTTGGCTACACTACTGCGCCCAACTAATAAACTTGTGTTGATAAGTACACCATTAAATTAAATATATTTTGTAACTGGGTACACATCATTCTGATTTGAACTTACATTTGTTTTAAGTATCAAAAAAACTTCACCACCACACAAATGAATAAATAAATTTGTTAACGATAATGAAAGTCTGTATTAAGTGTTTAACACTCAAATATGCGCACCAAACATATACTTTCAATGACTCGCGTATGCCATGACTTAAGAGAGAATATTCACTCGTGGCTCGGACGAAAGCGAATGAATATTTAGCAATGAGACTCATTAATGAATATTCCATTAAGTACAAGCTTTTGAACAGGACAATATTAACCGTTTTAAGTGTTTAAACGAACGTATACAGCAGTCGACCACGACACTTCTATAAACTTCAACAAGTAATTCAATTTCGATCTCTTTTCTAGTCGTTTTTAAATTATTTCGAAACGTTTAGTGAATAGGAATAATTTCCAAAAATACGAGTACATCAACAAATTGAATGTAAATACTAATCAGCACTAAATAAAAACAAAGAAGTTTGAAAATACTTAATATTGCAACTTCACGTAATTTTTAAAATATTTATGGGCTGTATTACTGTTTTACATTTTAAACAATTTTTCAAGGTAAGTGGATTTTTAAAGGTATTTAAAAATTATTACAAAGTTAACATTTTTGTTAAATATTTCATCGAAAATATAAGCTATCAATACTTTATTTATGCTTATCAATTAAAATATTTCTAGTAATAAAATGAATGATGAATTTGGGTCGAATACGTGGCCTTTGATCTCGCTCTATAAATTATAATCAATTAAACTCATAAAAAGTCCTAATTAAATTGTCTTCAAAACTTTTAATTTGTTATACAGTTCCGGGCAATAGACTTTATAAAAATAACAGCGGATAATAGACCGTGTTAGTAGATGTGTAGAATGTATTTATTTTTTTATTCTTTTTAATTAATTTCAAACTAAAACATTCAACTCTATTAATTTAATTAATACTTTATGGCGGAACAATTACACGCAAGTATCCACATGATAAACACAGGTACCAAACATAATAATCCTTACTTTCACGTTATTCACAAAAAAATATTGTGAAATTGAAACGTTTAATAATATATTATTATACGTACTGAACGAAATTTCGAATAAAATAACATATTATTCAGGAAATTATTACACGATTATGTATATAATTGCACATAACGTGTAGACCTATATTATGCTAATACGCAGGATCCTAGAACATTCAATAAATGATATTTGTTTAAAGCACATATTTTAATGTGATTTCCAGACATGATATATTATGCGTATTATTTCAAAGCGATAACAAATTACGATTACGCGACGCCTGTGTGAAACGATATAATATATTTAATGGTATTTATGTGCGGAAAATGTGTATAGCGATTTGAACTGCAATTGTGCGTAATAAATTTATCGTCGAACAATGCGTCTCTATATAGAATGTGAGCATTCCTATTATGTATATTAATACAGGTACTCATGGGAAACCAAATGTTCATAGACGTTTTATATCGAATGTTTTTTTTTCAAAAAAAAAAAAAAAATGTAGGGGTAGAAAATGCTGTTAAGTCGTAGGCGTATTTGCAATTTTGAATTGTCGCACAGGACGTGAATAGCACGTGAAATACGCACGTGCAAGCGGTAAAACGGAACTCAAAAAACAAAAAACCGGTTTTCGGACAAGATTGAGCTATCAGCGGAGAAAACACAACTACAATATAATAATATAATAACGAAAACCCTCGACGCAACGTTCTTGCCGTATCCAATCTGTCCCTCTCTACGCCGCCGTGGACCGTCCTCATAATAATATTCATAATACGGTGGTGGGTAGTCGATACACGGTAATAATTTATGCATGTGTCCGTGTTCACGATTATTTATACCGTTTAGGATATCGGAAAAAAGGGTGAGAAACTCATTATTATTATTATTATTATTATTTTTCCCCAGTCACTACTAATTATAATATTGTCGTTGAAGACCGAAACGAATTTACCTTGTGTGTCCGCGCGCGGAAGCCAGTCTTATTGTAATTTGTAAATACGGGCGCGTGCGCATATACGAAGTGATATCCACCTCCTCCTCCTCCTGCTCCTCCTCAGGACCGGGGAATCTGTGTGTTTTAGTCGAGAAACAATGAGATCGAAAGAACTCACCGGACGACGACGGGCCAAAGAACGTGACCACCGCAGCCGTTCACCCGATGATAATAATTATTATTATCATTCGGCGGTCGTCGTAAAATTTTATCGAATTTAAAGATTATTATTGTTTTTATTATTGCTACAGTAATAATTATTATTAACGCATAATTACTATTACTGTTACAACAACCGCAGCGGTACATAACGGCTCGCCGACGACGATGATGATAATGGTTAATAATCAGTTACACGCGACTGCAGCACTTTTTAGCGGTCGCCTGAGATGAACGAAAATTGAATAAAATAAAAAAAGACGACCGCGTCGAACGCGCACCGTCACCGTCGTACATCGGACGCGTATTGAAGCACACGCCGGCCGTGCGCGCGCGTATTTTTTTCCCCCCGTCCCGACCCCCCCCCACCGAGACGCGTTCGCCTTTCCGTACACGCCGCAGCCGCCGCCACTCGTGTGCAGCCGTCGCCGCCGCCGTCGTACTCATCGTCACCGTCGTGTCATATAGCGCGCGCTACCGTTACGCCCGACGCAATAATAATATGTGCGTGTGTGCGTGTGAATGTTTGTATATGCGAGTGTGTGTGTGTGTGTGTGTGTATGTATGTGTGTATGCGTGAACATGTACTTATGTGTGTGTGTGTGTGTGTGTGTGTGTGTGTGTGTGTGTGTGTGTGTGTGTGTGTGTGTGTGTGTGATTCGACGGTGGCAGTTTGTGTACAGCGCGCGTAATACGAATCGTATATGTGTACGCACACACGCTGCTCCCTTGTTGTTTACTAGCCACACGGCGCGCGCGACGCCTCTAGCCCGCCATTTATATACTATACGGCCCAACAATACAAAGTGAGTTTTCGTCGTCGTCGTTCGTCTCCTTTAGGACGCCGTTGTTCCTCCGGTTTAAAGCGTGTGTGTGTGTGTATTTTCTCTAAATTTGTTTCCCCCCCCTCCCCACCAAATCGGGGTTGTGGTCGAAAACAGAAAATAAAATCGTTGAACATTATTGAATACATAATTTTTATAACGCTACCAATAATCGATCAATTATTAAAACCTCTTAATTAACGGACATTTTTTTTAACGTTCTGCATTTCAAACACTCAAAACAGCGGATAAATTATTATCACGTCCTGTTTGGCAGAAACTTATTATATGGTTTTCGAGTGGTGTATGCACATGACATTATATTTTGCGATTCTCGTTTTAACGAATATAATTACGCGGAAAGAACAACGCTTTGTTAATAATACTATATCCACTTAGCGCGACCGCAGAGGTGAGATTATTCGATATAAATAAGTTTATAAAAATATAAATTTTTGGCTATATTATTATCCCGGGCAGAGTTAATCAACTCTCATAACATTTTTGGCAAATAAAAATCCAATTATGAACCAAAAGCGTTTGTTTTTTTCTTCTTTATAACTACATGTATAATAATAAATATTATGTATGTGATTTTCATTTTTTTCTCCTGAGTATATAATACAAACTTTCAGCGATACGTGTCTAGAAGAGTACGGTGGGTGAACATGAAAAATATTTTTTTCTCGCCTTGTTTTTTTTTTCTCGTACGCGACATTTCTTTCGGCTAAATTATCAAATCTGGTTTTTCGTCTCCACAGTTTGCCGCCCAACATACTTGGCACCGACTACGACCATAATAAACACGTATATACCTGCACTCTGTCAACGCCCCGTCCGTGACCAAAGTGACACGAAAAGCGTTCAATGCACGTTTGACGCTATATTAGACAGCAAAATTATCACACATAAGATGCAAAGTACACACACACGAGGAGCGTATGTGATGATAGTAAAAGATTTTTACATTTAAATTTCAGTGACGAGAAAAATGTCAACTTAGCAAAAACGTTTCATGAAATCGATCTGGAAACTTTATCGTGTACCCACTCAGAAATATACAGAAAAACGTCGTTTAAATAATTCCGTGATATCGAGACTCGTGGCATGCGACCATAATGATTTGTTTTAACGAGTAATTATAAATGTGTGTACATACACACAGACTTGTCGGTCACACGATACTGCAAGCGCAAACGATAAGAATAAATAAGGATTTTATTTTTTTTTTTTGCGCGTTTACCTGTATACTATGACGGTTAAGCGAAATTCCGTTGGCACGGTATCGACTTTATTGTTTACTTACGCGGATGGATAAACGAAATCCTAAATAAAAGTATACGTAAGCAACGGCGGTAACTGCAGCGCGGGGCGCGGAGTACGGATCAACGTTTTGGGAATATTCGAATTGCGCGGTTTCGAAAGCTAGTTGTTATGCGATCGTTGACGGGTGTTGAAATAAAATGAAAAACTGCCGTAATGGAAATTCGCAAGGAAAAAAAAGCCTTCGAGGTTTGGTAGTTTTAAAACTTCCTGAACAGTATAAAAAAAAAAAAAAATCTGAAGAAGAAACTTTACCATCCGTTTTTAGATAGAGAAATATAATGGTTCCGTGATTCAGTCGGTAACTCTTGAGCCAAAAACTTTCTAATAAATAACTATATCACTTACAAACAAATTTAGAGTGCATTTGTTTTGTTAGAAATAAATTACATTTATTTTTATCGTTGCAGAACTTTCAAGTTCCCGTGTGAAAGAAAATGTATTTTTTAATTATAATACATACACATTATATACGTGTTACATTGTATTATGATATCGATAAAAAAAAAAAGTATTCCAAAAATAATTTAACGTTAGGTTTATAATAGGGGGTTTAAAAACACTTTAGCTATTTCTATCCCTATACCAAAAGATCATCGACATATTTGTACAGCAAATGTACGTTAACCGTTCCACCACGTCGAGGGGAAAACCTTGTAATATACTGCATAGTCACGGCGTCTTTATACAAACACGTTAATAGAGGAGGGTTCTCGGGTCGCCCTTTAAAGGTGGTCCCCCATTACGCACAATAGGTACAAATGTTGTCGTTCTAATCGACAAATAAACGTTTCTCTTTTGATTTCTTACGTCGCGACATAGGATATCGATATTAAAGTAATTTTTATCTAATAATGGGTACCTACGTAAAACAACAATACCCATTCCAAAAGAGGCGGATGGGCGCGGTGATGTTTATTATTTATTTTTTTTTTCATTTTGAGTCGAACTGTGAGAACTTATCGTAATTAAATGACCCGCACACACACACACACATAAACATATAATACGTTTATATGGCGCGCGTTAATTCGATTAATTATTTATGAACGGGACACACTTCCTTATTCGAATCGCTATACGTACACACACTCACAGCCACTGCAGTAGTCCTCTATAATATATTCGTTCGGACCGGACGCGCATTTATATACGACTCGTTTAACAGGGCGAATTGAACGTCACACACACACACACACACACAATCGAACTTGCGACCAGAGTGATTTCATTGGGATTTCCAATTGTGCAAAGATAAACCTCTAACTACTATACTAGGTATATAATAAATCGTAGTACGGTCAAAAATTATTTGCCAAATGTGTTGAAAACCATCTACCGTTCGTAGGAGGTATACGTCGAATATAAATTGAGAGAGTAAAAAAAAAAAAATAATAAAAAAAAATAAAAACTCGCGTTCAAATAAAGTAGGTATATCGCGTGTGTGTGTGTGTGTTCAATGTTTATAAAACATACGAGTGTAATGTGTACACACGCATAAATAAATATAATGTAAAAAAAAAAAAAAAAAAAAACGTTCGACAAACAAAAACGGTGTTTGGTGAGGGGAGTAGGAAAGGAGAGGCAATTAATATATATTTATTCGGTTTTAAAAAAGCTGTTGCGTGTATGTGGTGACTTACCCCGGAGCGTTGTCGACGGACGGTGGTGGTGGTGACGGAGCGCGCTACGTCCGTGGCGGCGGAGTTGCGGCGGCGGCGGCGGCAATACGCGCGATCGTGCGCGACGGCCACGAAAGACGACGACGCGCGCGGGAGACGTCGCGGATACATACTATTTACCGCGCGAACGACCGGTGACCGGTGTTGTGACGCAGCTGAGAACGGACGCGCGGTGACGCTTGCTGAGGACCGCGACTGTTACCACTACAGTATCGGCCCCCTCCCCTCTGCTGTCCCTCACCAATCGCGCGCGACGACCTGCCAATCAATGTTCATTTTCGTGGCTATTGAACGAAAAACCGAGAGAAGAATGAACGCCGCGCGCCACGATAATAACTATTATACAACGACAACAACGAGTCCTCCGGTGGACACGAGCAGAATGTGAGTAGCACGCACGCACACAAACAACACTGCACAAGAGACCGAAGCGACGTCTTGGGGGCTCCGTCTGCCAGGTGTCGCGGTCCACCCACACCATGCGGGGTCGGGCCTTGACGACTACGCGGCCAACACAATGCACCAGCAGCCGCGGGAATATTATTGTGTATACAGAGAGGAGTGTGCAAGGGGGGATATAATATATACAAAGATTATGATTATTATTATTATCATTATCATTGTTATTTTATACTGTTATTAGGTATTTTATAATAAAAAACGCGCGCGCGTTCATTCATCGACATCGCGCGTTGCCCGTGTATTATTCGGTCTTCGGCCTGAAAACACCCTGTCCGTCACACGGGACCCCGGGTAGACGTACATTTTTACATTTGTTTTCATTTTTTTTTTTTTTTTCCCCAACATTTTCGCCCCTACTGCCGCGGCGATAGTGGTCGTGGTGGTGGTGGTAACGTCTAAATACTTTTGGCCGTACAGACGTGCACCCCGCGGGGCGAATCCCAGAAAATATGTGTACGCGTCGTATCAGCTTTGTCAACGTCAAAACGACCGTAATCATGTGTGCCTGTGATATATATTATATAATAAATATATAGTATACGTGCGGTTATATAAGGGGAGTCCGCCTCAAGACACGTGAGATATTAACTGGCTACATACGACGACGACGATGGATATAGCTGACAAGATGGCGCGTACGATCCGACTAAAGTATACGACGACGTGCACACACAACTACCGTGTGAAACTATACCACCTTTATTATGTATTTATAATGTCTTTGTCAAAAGTACGTTTTTCGGTAGACTGCCACGAGACTCTTTTCCACATTACTATGAAAGTGATTTCGGCGCTTATGATTTCGAGCCACCGACATAGGATGACAACAAATCACAACGCGAGTTGTAACACTGGACGTTTGTTACTTATTTTTTTACTCCTTTAATGCATAATATGTGAGACGATGCAATATTTACAATGCTAAATACAAGAAATATTTAAGAGAATGGGGTAAAAACTCAATCCTGCAGAAATACGTATACATGTTTCTTCTTTGTTATTTGGGCTTTAAGGAATAGTCCTTGTTAATGTCAAATTGAGAGAAAAAAAAAGTTTTTCAAAGTTTTAAAGAACGCAATAAACAGAGTTTTCTCTTTTAGAATAAAGCGATTTTAAAAGAAAATTAATTGTAAACTTTCTGAATACATTTTGATAGTGATTATATATATATGTATAAAAAAATTGTTTCATAAACATGATAATAATACTAAGCAAAATTACGTTAAGAAACTCTTTGAAACTGCTAACAGTGCCGTAAGAAATTTTAGATCATAAAAACATTGGAAATATTTAAATTCTCTCTTGTATTAGGAAATAAATATGCATTTTTATAAAGATTTTTAAATTTTGAATCAATTAAATTTAATAGACATCGATTTATTTAAATATGTAACTAACTTACATATACATAATTATATAACTAAAAAAACCATATTAAAAAAAAAATAAATATATTTATCATCCAATAATTTTCCTTATTTATTCATAAATATGCATAAACCTACACATTTCCCGAATGTACCGATAAACAACATCAACTGAAGTTTAAATAAATATATTCACCACAATCTGATAAAGGTTACTTGGATCTTAATTTGCACATATCAACTTACTGCTCTAGCGTATAGACCATAAACTATCTGTATAACTGACTACCGAGCAGACGTGTACGAGGGGTGAAAAATAACGATCGTCCCTTAAAGATGGATACAATTTAACTAAATGTAAAAATGGTTGAATATTTTTCAAATTAGGAGGAGATATTACTTTGTCTTATTTCTCCGGTAGTACCTAATCAATTAATTCTGTGTTCATTTTAAGTTTTTTTTTTTTCATATCAGTAAAATCATAGAATAAATATTTTTTGATTTAAATATAATAAATAAATTAAAATAATTAAATAGAATAGAAATAAAATTTTATAGATACATTTTTTCTACACGAAAAAATGTTCTAGTTTGGAAGTAATGGGTAGCATAAGTTAGGCAGAGCAATCAATTTTATTATAATTTATATTATTGGGTTCTTTAGTTTATACAATAATATTACAACAAATACGGCACGTAATGAAAGTAATTATCCATACACACAATTCCGACATGGCCAGACATATTTATCGGGCAATTGTTACGATGGACAGGGAGTGTAGGAGAGAGAAAGCGAGAAAACGAATGAGAGAGAAGGGGAAGAAATTAGGCACTTTATGTTATTTTTTGTTTCATCAACTCAGTCATGCATGTTATCACACACGCACACACATATCCAGCACATGACAAACAAGTCCGATCGTTTTTTTTTTTCGCATAACTGCACACACGCACGCGGGCAATATTAATATTTGTGTTCACAGGGCGACAGTTTTTTTTTTTTATGTTATATTCCATGTTTAATTACCATCATCTGATAAAACAACAACAGGCATATTAAACGTAATGTCAGATCGATATCGTCCGCGTTCACGACTCGAGTACGCGCCTGTATATTATAATATTATGTCAACGCCGAGTCGCGCGTGTAGTGAACGCACACACTCGCGCGTTGTCGCACTACCGTGCCACTGCACCGCCGGCACATTGATTCACCTGGTAACATTATACCTATACATAAAAATAATATATATGTACATAGTCGGATACACAAAAGAGAAAAAAACGGAACAATATAATGTCAACAAATTTGCATACGTATGGGGTTCTAACGGCCGCCGCGGTTAGATGTAGAGGTGTCAGTGTATTATATTTTCTTTGTTTCGATATATTATATTTTTATTTTTATTTTTTCGGTTTATATTAGGTCGGTAAAATAAGCTTTTATACTGTCAAACTCGCGCGGGTAACCGATGTGCGCCGCTGTCAGTCTGTCGCAAATAAGCTTATACATATATACATACTGCCAGTCTGACAACAAATACAACCAATTTTCGTTGGTAATAACACGTCAGTTTGACGGACCAACCAATATTTTTTTTTTGTTGTTTTTTTTTTTTTTTTTTTTTTTTTTTTACTGCTAAAACGGCGGCGCGGGAGAGCAATGCTAATTTTACGGTCGTTCAATGTGCGGTTTGTGAAAGATGCGTCAGCAAAATGTTTTCAAAACTCCCGTTAACGAGTAAAGTTTTTTTTCTGGGTTGTTCGCTTTTCTCCCTTCCTGGCAAACATAATTAGTTATTTCTTTATAATTAAACGTAACCGCACAAGCTTGCAAATATACATATATAGAACCGTTAAGTTTTTATTATTAATTTAACTTTTTTTCTCTCGCTTTGTCGTGACTAATAATATAATAATTGTATTATTAGTCAAATTACAAACGGAATTCACGCGATAAAAGTTACAGGAATTACAATACTATAATAATATATTGTTTCAATGTGTATGTACATCTATACAGGGTGATCTTTTAAACGTGTTCACCCCCATATTTGGCAGTAAAAATCTAAAAATTGTTTTTTTTTTCTTTTTGGAATGCTCAAGTTACTACAAAAACGACGTTTTCTACAGCAAACTTTTTTTCAAATAATAATCTCCTATTTTAATTGAGGAATTTTATTTAACTTATTTTTCTGTCAATTTTGATGTATTGAAATCAAAATTCGAACGAGCAGTTTTTTAACTATTCAAATTTAAATATTAAGGAAAACGGTCTCTTGGATATTAATTAAGTTACCTACGTAGTACGTAATGTATGCTCAAAGCTACAAATATCCTTAATACTTAAATCTGAATAATTCAAAAAATACTTATTCAATATTTGATTTAAATACACAGAATAATGATCAGACTAAAATTCCAGAGTTCAAATAGGGGGTTGTTTTTTGAAAAAAAAAAAGTTTATATCTCCACGGGAAATCTTTAAGGTGACATGATGAAATAAAATGAATAATGGAAAACAAAATTTTTATAATAACTTGATCATTGTAAAAAAAATTTTAATTTTCACATTTTTACGACCAAAAAGGGAGTAGAGACGCTTAAAAAATCACCCTGTGCATATATAAATTATGTATATTTGACGTGTCACGTGTTAAATATTTTTCTAATTATTATTACTATGTACAATGAATATTGTACGTAGGCGCGTATAGGTCGTACCTATACGCGAAGTATGCGTAATGACAATGCGATTGTTTGGCCTCATAAATATCAATAGTCCCGTGTGCTAAGTTGGCTGCAATTTACGACAGTCGGGGGAAAAAAAAAAAAAACAAACAAACAAACACCGAGCAATAATAAGCTGCATTTTCTATCCGTATCCGGACTTGACCGATATCGCGCGAATGATGCAGGAGGAGTATGAAATGGCCGCCGTCGCTATTATACAATTCGTCCGAAATCCCTGGATCATTTAGAAAGCCGGCCCCCACGTGCGGCCGGTGGTGGTGTGTCACGTGTCGTTTGGGAAACGGGCCGTCAGGATTTCCGAACGTTCCTCGCCGCCACCACTGGCGACCCTCATACGCGAGAGGAGCGTGCATTGTATGTACAATATTATATCATTTACACTGTGTGTGCGTGTGTTTCCCGGACACGAGTATGATATGCAAGCAAACGAATCGATCGGTGCGCGCGGCTGGAACGTGCTTGGCTACAGCAGTGGGTTAAAATAAAAGAAGAGAAAGATGAAAAAAAAAAAAAAAAAGAAGGGGGAAAAAACAGTGTCCCCACCCTGCGCGCCGCTATTATGCTGCAACGACGACGGCGGCGGAGAATCATATCGAACACCTCTCAGCGGGGTGTGTATATATAGGAGTGATCAAAGGAGAGTGGAGAGGAGGTTGAAATTCGGATTTTCTGTTTTATCGCCGACGCGCATTGTTCTCTTCTTTATTCGCGCTCGAGGCGGATACGAGCCCGGGAGGGGCCGACTGACTGTCTATATACACACGACACTGGGCTCCTTCGCGCGCCGGAAACATTTTCCCCGTTACGGCAGACCAACTTTCACCACGCCGCCGCCCGCACACACACACAACCGCCGACTTATATGCGCGCGACTCTGTTCCAGACGTATTTATGAGGTTCGCCTATACACGACGCAAGCGCAAGTATATACAAATATAATATACATGTGTGTGTGTGTGTGTGTGACTACTGTACACACTTTTAGCTTTTGCCTGCAGCGGTGTGTGTATTCACGCACACATATTACATACCGGCCCACCCGACGGGAGGGCGGAGGGCGGTAAAGGCAGTTTTTCTTTCTTTTTTTTTTTTTTGCCCCCAAACTCCGTTCGTTCTTTTTCCGTTTTCACTCCGGTACACTCGGTCCGAATTTATTAGAAGAGTTTCCGTATATACTGCGGTGGTTACGTCACCGAATAGAGACGGGGCCGAAACGGAAAAGTATAAAAATGTGCGAGTGTGTGGGGAGGGGGACGGGGATTTAAGGTGTTCCGGTGCAGTCGACAAGGCGACGTGGTAAAAAAATATAGTTGGAAAAATATATCAACTCGAGCGCAGCCCACCACGGTGCGCGAAGACAACATCCCGCGGTACTCCGATGCGCGTCTACGTAGATGATGGACTGCTACCGAGGATGTAAAATGCAGTGTACCTACGCCGAAAATGAAGTGAAATAAAAGTGTAAACAAAAGAAATCCCTTCACTTCGTTCGCAACCGGTATTAGTATACTCGTTATTCGTTTTTTTTTTTAATCGCACTGCCTGCCCTCTCTTTACATAGATTGTATTTTATATAAAATGTGTATTATATAAACCCGAGCGAAATTTCAATGCGAAATGATAGTGTTGCCTCTACAAAACATATTTCGTATTCCGCTACTTTTCCTACTGTCACTACGCGTGTAAAACAATATTTAATTAATAATATTCGATTCCTACACAACACGGATTTATCGTGCGTATACGAATTCGCCGCGCGTGCAGCTCGCGATTTATCGCGACTAAATATGTTTACGGCAGCGCATCATTTCGACAAATAAAACGTAAATCATTTTTTTGTTTTGTTTATTCTCGCACGATTTGGGTCAGTAAAAGTTACATGAAATAAAATCAAAACAGACATTATAAAAGCAATTACCGCAAGCAACAAGTCGAGGCCATTTATGAGAGTGTATTTAATTCATAACTGCAAGGGATTGGTACACGTTTTTATTTATGATTTAGTGATACGAGTAGTATTCAAACATTTTTTTTTTTTTTCAAATTAACGATTTTATTGTGTATGTCATAGTACGTCATAATAGAAGCAAGAATGATTATGACGTTTACAGTAGGTAAACTGTTAGGATTTTAATGAATAATTGAACATATTTCGTAATTTAAATTCTTCAACTGAATGTTACACAGGAATAACTTATGCCATTAGTTTTATCAGCAATTTAATATTTAAACTGCTGAGTTTGAACGAACCTGATTTTGTATAATATTCAGGTTTTTATTGCGGCATTCGCTTTTGAAAATTAATTTATATGAATAAAGAGGAAACTAATGAATTAGTGTTTGTAATATAAATTATTCACATAAATAAATGCATAATAATTATAATACCTTTATTAAATTTGCTAAAATATTATATTCATATTTTGCTTGTGAATTTTAATCATGATTCAATAATATCGTTAATTTTATATTTATTATCAGATTTAAATAATTATAATATACATGTATAAGTAATGACTAATGACTAATTAACTGGATTAAATTTAAGTAAAACACAATCTACATATCGTAAAAATTAAGCTAAAATTTTAATAGAATGGGATATTGATTATAATTTATAATTATAAGTAATTAGTCATTAAAGTTCTTACACACTAAATCAAGAAAATATAGTTTACAATGTTTTTTTTTTTTTCATTTAATAACAGTGCAATAATTAATTGATATAGATAAACTTAATCCCGGGACTATTATAGTAATATGATAAAAGCATACCAAAAGAGAACCGTACATTATATTTATTATTTTTTTTACTAGTCAACAGCATAATATTTTATATTTAATTAGTGGAGCATGTCTGGGTTTATTTTTAATTTAAATTTAATCAACAACTAATTGTCAAGAAATTTTATTTTGGTATATAAAACAAATATTGTTAAGTATACAATCGTTTAATTAAGGGTTGATTAACCAATTTGAGTAAGTACATAAGATAACTATAGGAACAAACTTGTAACATTTTCAAACAGGTTAGTTGTGTGGATAGAAACTACGGTATTCATAAAGTTAATGCAGGGTATGTCGAGCAGATTAATTTAACAAATAATACCACCTGTCCACGCGGAACTTTTTTATACATTTAAATATTAATAGATGAAGAATAATTATTAGACAATATTAAACATTAATCAAACGTCGAGTTTGTCAATTTATAATATCCTTGAACCAATTTCGGTTTTTTTCATAAAAATCATTATTTATTATTTAGAATAAGAGCCATGAGTTATTTTGCGGTCGACGATAGAATAAAATATCATACGGAATTTATCGAAATGCACGGCCGCGCGCGTGCGCACTGCAACAAAAACGACGTGCTCGGGCTATATAATAATAATATATCCACGGTATAAGTGCGCCCACCACCGCGCCGGCTCTACAAACTGACTGCCGTAAAACAATTATTATTATTATCGTCGAGGGGGAGAGATGTTGGATCGTTTCTCGGATACCGTATTTCGCCGTGGACCGTTTTTCGTTTCGCGTTTGAAAACAATAAACGATAACGAGACGGCAAACTGCATAATAATATAATAAAAAAACGCGAGCGATAAGCGGCCGGTAAAATAATACATATAATAATAATAATAATAATAATAATATTAAGTACACTATAATATTATTGTTATCGTCGCCGCGTTTATAAAAGTAAAAAAAAAAAGCGCGTGCGCGCATACACCAAGGGACGATGCGGCGCTAAGGCGGCACGGCGTGGCGGCGGGCGACTGAGGCGCGCAAACGCACGCCGCCGCCGTAATCGTCTCGCCCATATAAATCTTGTGCACACCGTCGTCGTCGGCGACGATGTCGTCGCAACCGCCGCGGTGGCTCGTAAAAACCTATTTTACGAGGCCATTCCGGGCGACCTTGACTCCTATTCCAACTTACACGCGTTTATTTTGTGTCATTACTTTTGTTTCGCGTATACCCCTCGACCTCCTCGACGCACACACACACACACACATAATATATACGCGAGGATAAAGCGTGCCACGCGAATTCGACTGCAAACACGTTTCTGCATCCAATACCAATGTATAATATGTAGGCGTTTAGGGCACATCGTATACGTCAAACGGGAATAAAATAGTAAGTTCACTGTGTGTGTATGTGTGTGTATGTGTGTGTGTGTGTGTGTGTGTGTGTGGCAATAGGGCAGGAAACGAGCTATTTTAGCCGCGGACGACATTTACCCCCTAGACTTAAATCGCTTTCCAGCACGAACCACTCGTATTATTTTAGATTTTGAGTGAAGCGAAGAAGCGAGTGTTTTTAAATTGGCGATTTTTTTTTTTTCTCTTATGAACCATTAAACTTTTTTATATATTAATACTTGTCCGAAAATTTCGACCAGCAACTTTTTGAATCGCGGTTTTCCAGTGTTTTTAACCATATAGAACCCATCAAAATACACTCAAATTTACTTATATATTTCAAAACACCATTGACACATCTTGATGAGTATCCGCGATCAGATTGAGTTTTTTGATTTCTCCTAGAGCATTTTTCAATCAATTTATCTAGATGAGGTATAATTTTTTATTTTAACAAACTAAAATCTCTACTATTTTTGAAAATAATAAGCTTTAAAAATTATTACGACTTAATATTTATTTATTTTATTATTATTTTAATTAACTGAATTAGTAAAAAATAAATAATTAAGCACAACTCTTTAAATAATTATAATAATTCTATTAAATTTCGTCCTAAGTCTTACAAATCATGGGATAATTTATTAACTACAAAATAACAGAAAAACGCTTGACATACTTCGCATAATGGGTATTTTGCCCACTCCAAAATGAGATGTTCTTGGAAAAAAAAATCAGATTCTGAGAATATCTCGGTGCAATATCCGAATATTTCTATCAATGCCAGATTTAAACCTTTAAGGCCCATGACAAAATTATTTAAAAGTGCACTGATCTTAAAAATATTATGTTTGGAGTAGTACATAATTATCTAACTGGGTGACTACTAACAAAATACATTTAATTTGTATTTATGTACATTATTTTACTAACGATTTTAATTTTTTAAATACAACGCAAAAATATATTTGTTTATTTATTCCGTAAATTATATGTGAAGAAATGAATTATCGTTTCTTTAAAATTCTACACACTCCCCAAGAGCATCTAAGCCGAGAAGCGAAGAATATCCGTGTAAAGTATGTCCAGTTGTTTTTGGCTTTTAAAAATTGAATATGGTTTTCGATTTTTGGGTTCCCAAGGCAAATGCCCCTGATGTCTACCCTTTTCTCCGACCTTAATTTCTACTCAAAAAAGGGTTTACAGAAAGACAGTTATTGTCTGGTAAAAATGTATTAAATCAATTATCCACATTCATAAAATATATATTTAATTTTTAATATGATTGACCAATTATTTTAAATATGCATTTAAAATTAGAATTTTCAGTTTTCCTTAGTTATATACTTAATTCAGTAAGGGAAGTTTTTCATGTACTCAAGTCTGAAATAGACATATTATAATGATAACTGGTAAAAAATGTTTCATCTCCAACACCATCATTCTATGATCAATACATAGTTGCAATATTACCACTATGACTAAGTAATTAAATTCAAATTCATGAATTGGCATATTATATCTATAGTATGGTTGGTATACAGCAATTTCCCAAAAAATATTGGAAAATGAATTAAAAATATTGAAATATTTGAAAATTTAAAAATCAAGCAGCAGAAATTTTTATCTAAAGATAGGTAAGGATGACAGTTTCAAACCAATTTTCAGTATGAAATTTTATTACAAAATTCATTCATATTAAAATTGATTTGACTTCTACGGTTTTTAAGTTTCACCATTTATCTTAAGGTATTTAAATAGTTTTTAATTTACTTGATGAGCACAGCGTATATCAATGCATATTCCGGTGACAGACAAGTTTGAGGAAACGTGTATAACTACAGAGTTTCAAAGAACAGCACCTACGTACCTTTTAATAATTGGGCAATTAATTTTGAGTCCGCAGAGCGGAAAAATCTTAACTGTCCGCTGACGAAATAGATGATTTTCGATTACGGGCATGGAATATGAAACTTTCAGAACACATGTGAGAGGAAATTATTTCAAAAACAGATAATTATATATAAATTAAACGAAAATCGCGTTTCAGAGCAAAAAAAAAAAAATAAACTAAACAGAACCAACATATAAATTCAATTGGTGGGAGCGACGTCTTCGTTATATTTCCATTCATGTTAAACGAAAAACACGTAACATAGCCATAATAAATAAATAAAGGCAACGCAATATTGTATTAATAATATTATATTAATTATGCACACTCGATGTTAATTTATGGAGTGGCGTAACGACATTTTATGTATATTATACGGCGAGAGCGCGATGTTTACCTCGTCGTCGTGTAAACACACACAATGTTATTATTTTACTTACTATTTTATACTTAAAACGCGGTGGATGGTGGTGTAATGTCACTAGGAAAATATTATAAGCCCTTCGTCGCCCAAAAAAATGTTATACGGAGCACGCGGCGGCGTTTCGTGCATGTGCGATTTTTATTGTTTTTTCGCCGTACATTCAAACTCTCTCCGGGCGGCGGCGCGCGCATGTCTCCCACTCTCTCTCCAACTCACCCCGCGTCATCCCCGCGGTGTACGCGATATGAAATATGGAGTGCGAAATGGCTCGTGCATTTTGGCCCCGGCGGCGGCGGCTGCGGCGGTGGCGGTGGTGGGGATGATGCGCGCGACACGGCGATATGAATACGCGCGCGAGCGTGTGTGTGTGTGTGTGTGTGTGTGTGTGTGTGCGTTTGTATACGACGGCGTTCGACGGGAGGGGCGGCGGCGTGCGGGGTGGTGGCCGACCGGGACGCCATCGATCTTCTGTCTTGTCGGCGCGCAAAAGGGTCCGATGGCGGGCGGGGCGGACGGGATGATGATGGGGATCGGCGGCGGCGGGGAAGGCGGCCGACCGACCGACCGGCGATGGCAACCCTGCAGCGTGTGTGCGTGTGTACGCGCGCTCGCTCCCTCTCACGCAACTCGTCTTTTCCGCTCTCCGTCTCTCCCTTCGGCACACGCAATGCCACGGCCGCCGCCGCGCGCTGGAAATATAATAAAACACGACGACGACGACCATAATAATATTACGTGTATACACTAAACTCAAAAACACGTATAGGTGCAGTGTACGCGCTCTTAGACAATTCCATTTGCTTTCTTTGAAAACTGTTCATAATAAATGCGTGTAAATATAAACTGTGCGTGTGCGTGTAACTCGTTTAACGCGCAAATCACGATTCGAATTCGAGCGCGCGCGCGCACACATACGTCGCTGGAAGACCTATTAAAGTGAATTATATAACGTACGTTTTTCCAGAACGAGTGTAATATGGCCTACGTTTCGAAATGCGCGAAGGACACAAATCGTATTTTATATATAGAAGCAGCGCAAATTTACTCGTGCAACAGGTCCGTTTATAATACACTCTCATACAGTGAACGTACGTATATATATTTTATTATCCCAGGAAACTTGCTCGCTCACGTGCCTAAGTACGTTTTATTATTATTGCCGTACTATACTCGACGACGCGACGGGTCTTTTCCCAAAATAAAACGACTGCGTTGGTGCATCGAGGGTGTATAGTCCAGCGGTTCCCAAACTGTGATCAGCGGAGCCCTTAGGGTTCCGCAACTGTTTCACATACCATAAAAATTTAATAATATAATAATAATAATAATTGTTTGTAATGGCACAATATCATCCTAAAGGTGATATAATGAAAAAAAACTTATGGAGAACACATTGTTGTTATAGTGACTTGAACATTACGAAAGAAAAAACCAAAATATTTCCATTTTTATGCTCAGAAAAAGGGGTGAACATGCTTTATATTATGTATCATAGAACAAAGGCAAATTAAACTTAACATTAAATATTTCTTGGGGCTCCGGGAGAAAATAACGCTTAAACAAAGGCTCCGTGGTTGAAGAAGTTTGGGAACCGCTGGTATAGTCGAAGCGCCGTCGTTGGCGTATATACTTTTATTCATAATTTATGTCGTAAACAAGTCGACGATTTGGTAAAACACTTTTATTTGCTCAATACGTATTACGGTAGGTTCCACAGAAGACCAGGTAAGCTGTATACGTGTATAGGTAATAGGTATACACCGCAAATAGAATATTTAAATATATCTTTAACGTTTTCTCTTCCGTAATGTTCAAATAATTTTTTTGTAAACATCAACAGTGTAACAATATACACATAAAACATTTTTCTAAAAAGCCAGACATACTTCACACCACGGATTATTTTTCACTCCTCGGGTTAGATACTCTTGGTGGGTGTGTAGAATTTTAAAGAAACAATAAAAAATAATTTTTACAATAAAACGATTCTGATGAAGGATGTTAATAATATAAAAAACAATAATAGTCGTCATTTTCAACACACCCACCAAGAGTATACTTAGTATCTAAGATACAAAGATACTAAGTATCTAACCCGAGGAACGAAGAATATCTGCAATGTTGCGAAATATGTTCAGCTTCCTTGTTTATACTTTACTTTTTTTATGTAGTAAATAAAGAAAAGGAAAAAGAAGTGTTAGAAAAATGTTCAAATTTTATTTTTCGCATTTTCAAAATTTTCTCGCACTAAAATATTTCTCATATTACTAACTGTCTATGTTAAATTTTCATAAAATTTTGATCAAAAAGAGATGGTTTCCGAGTCTTTTTTCGTCAAATTTTGGGTAGTTTTACCCCCCAAAATTGCAAAATTGTGAAATTCAAAAATTAACCTCTTTAAAGTATCAACTAGAGGTAAATCCGGTTTCAAAAAGTTCTTAGTCGAGACTTTTGTACAAATAATTCCATACGAAAAAGTGTTTACAAAAAAATAAATAAATTAACATCATTGTAAAAACACTAGCTTCTTCACTTTGTTGAGAATCAAAGATATTAATCATTACATAAACACTAGTTTTTTCGCTCCACATAGAATTTAAAACTAAAGATTGAGACTTGAAAATTGTAATTGTAGATGATGTACATATATATATATATATATAAAATTTAAAATCATATAGGTACCTATGTTATTTTATGAAACAACAAATAATAACAATACTTGGTATTAATACTACATGTTCAAATAATGTAATAAATTTATAAAAAAATTCAATATTTTAATGGCCCAAAAATACATACATGTTTAATAATGTACACATGCATGTTCTTATTTGCGTGATAAAATAAATAGTATAAGATCTTTGTGTGTGATGTCGTGAGACTTTTTAATATTTACAAAACAAACTGGGTCTACGTTGAATTTTTTTTAACTTCTCGATGAATCGTTTTGACATACTTTGTTTTGTATAATTTATATGTTTATTACCTTTACCAAAATTAATAATAATGAAATAAATGGAAAATATTTTTTTGTTAATTAAATGTAATGAACACTAATTAACATAAATTAACATATTTTATCAGGATCCCATATTCCCAAATATATTTAACTTACACAACACCTTCATATCAAAATTAAATTGAATTATTCAAACAAAAGATATACGCAAATTCAGTAATACTTCAATTTATAAAAATGTGTGTAAACGAATGCGGTCTATGGTAAGTATTTGAATTGTGTACCTTATTTACATTTGCCACCTTTTTTAGACTATTATGTAAGTTTCTTAACTATATATATATATTATACACACACACACTCCATAAACATTTCATACTGTACATTTTCTAACAATCAACCGCAAAGTTTTGTATTAAAGCCAGGAAGTTCGCTGGAGAGTAAAAATTTTCATTTATATAAACGACTAAATTATTCAAACTGTTTCCCGTTTTCATTTAAAAAAATTATTTTAACTGAAAATCTTTCAGCTACACAATTCGTGTTGAAGAATTTCTTAAGTATATAATTAATGTTTGTACATATATATATATATATATATATATATATATATATATATATATATATATATAAATACCGATGTCCTTTTTACGAGTAAATAAATTATATTGTTCTAATAGTTGTTATTAAATATAAAAGTTAACTTCTTTTAAGTATAAACAATTAATAAAACACAATATGAAACGAGTTATAGAGGTTAAAAAACTCTAAAGTACGAGAAAAAAGTTGATAATGTAGGTTCTATTTATAGAGCACAAATATAAACAGAACTGCATTGATATAAATAACTCTGTACTATGAACACTATGATAAAAATGAAATCATGCTCAATTGGCAATTATAATCAAGTGCCCGTCATTCAAAAAACAAATATGACGGTACCGTGCAAATTCGATAATAAAATACCTTGTACTCTGTAACTCACCATGACGTCTCAACATGCTCTTTTCTTAGTTAAATTTAATACATTGGATGTTGATTCTTACCTGTAACGAACACAAAAATAGAAACGTTAATTAAAAACATAAAAAATAAAAAAAAAAAAAAAAACATAGCAAAATCATAAACTACTTAGGTAGTATTCTTAATATAAACATGTACAACCACTGAGAACGATTAATTTTGTCTACGCAGAGAGGGATATCGGAATACGTGTATGGGTTTGCAAGCTTTTAAAAGCGCCCCGAGGGATGCGAAGTCCCCGGAAGCGGTTACCGCGTGGTGGCGTAAAAATTCATTAGGAACAGACAAGCCCGTGTGATGGACGGCCACAATATATACACCCCCCGCTAAGACGTCGGGACGCTATCGCCGTCAATTCGGAATTAAAAATAAAACAAAATGTGTCAATACACCTTAAGGGTATCTAGATTTAATACCGTTGCCCATAAATCGTGTCGGTTTAAATAAGCCAAAAAAGAAAGAACCCTAGACTGCTATAGAGCAGCACTATCGGGATTTTCGTGTCTCGTTTGCACACAACTTCGATTGACGTTAAAGTTACAATCAAAATTATTAACATCTGGCTACGAGTTGCGATATTTTTTTTTATTATTAATTTTAATATTATTTTATCGGGTAAGTAATATTATGACAGGACAGATCGCCTCTATTAAATCGACCCAGCACCGACTACCTACTGTTGAGGATCGGCCACATGTCCTTTACATTGCGTACAAAAAAAAAATATATATATATTTTTATTCTTTATACATCGTCCAGTCATTTGTATCGTTCCGGTTATTTGGAAGGCTGACGTTTCGGCATGTTCCAATAAAGGGAGATCAAAACATTCACATTTTTTTTTTTTTATATATATTAAGGATGCACATAAGAAAAAAATTCTGAAGGGTGCGTTCGTTTTGCAAAACATTAAACCCTAGCAAATCGGTCTATGGACAAATATGTATTGTCAAAATATTGAATAACCATTTGAAAAAAATATTTCTCTAAGTATGAAAAACATTATTTTTTTTTCTTTACATACCGTTTTCTCCAAATAACCTGCAGGATGAAATTATCCATTTGAGTGTAATTTTTTATTTTTTTTTGTGTAGGTATAAAATAATAGGTAATTAATGCATTATCCTGAACAAATTTTGATATAAATGAAATCTGAATAGATATCTAGTTTTATATCGAAAATTAAATAACGGAATCTAAGTACCTAAACATTTTAATCAAAAATGCATCATTCGATATTGTTGATTTTTTTTTTTTTTTAATTCACTAAAACTACTTTTTTTTTATTGTTTATCTTCATTAAACAAAAATATAAACCCACTAAATTAACAAATTCTAATAATCCTTATGAATAAATATAAATCAAACGGCAGTGTCAATATAATTTGTAACAATTAACGTGTGTAATTAAAGTGCTTAACTCGGTATAATTTACTAAAAATATAAATAATTATAAGGAAAAAAAAATTGTCGCGGTATTACGAGAAAAAATATGGTTAGTCGAAAATGTATCAATAAACTGATTAAATAGACACTACGTAAAAGAAACACGCAAGCATTATATGTGTAGCATACATAAAAAACGGATCGCAAAACCGTTTAAAATTTGTATAAAATACATAGCGTTTGCGAAAAGGTGAACATCACGTGACATACATTTTTAAAAGAGACCATACGTATGAAAAAAAAAAAAAAATTACGTTAGGAATGTTCACCTGTACATACACTTCTCTTTTTTTTTTTTCTTTTTGTCCGTTGGTTTACCAAACAATAGAAAACGCGTCTTAGCCCCATCGGACGCCGAGGTCAGGTATTCTCGGCCTATACACAAGACTTGGGTACGAATGAAATATATTATTATAAATATAAAAGCGTGTGGTGTGGAAAAAAAACACACACACACACGCACAACGTTTCCCACCAGAATTCGATTCGTGTGCCAAAAAGTTTTGCCGTCAAAATAATATTTTCGTCCTTAATACTTTAATATAAAAGCACCGACGTGTCGAACTCCGTGAATTACCCGGCGCACAATTATTATTATTTATTACTTGGGCTTTATTTATTCGCTACAAATATTACAATGTCGGTGTGAAATTAATTATTATCACCTACTAAAAAATATTTTTGTATTTAAGGCTTACCTTCATATTTTGTTTTCTAAACTACAAACGAGTCATGGCGTTCACCGACACAGGGCGAAAACTGCACGTGCATGCGAGGAGATGAAACGACGACAACAGAGGAGTGAAAAAAAAAAAAAAAAAAAAAACTCGAAACAAAAACCCGCGATACGAAAACACGCCACGCCGCCGGACGGAAACGCTAAAATTATATTATTTTATTATGACGTGTCGCGCGTACAACCGTCGATACTCGAGACAAAGATAACAATTTTACGCGGTTTTTCTTTTTTTTTTTTACCAATGGGACGGGAATTTTTCCAAAAAAAGAAAGAATTTCGTAGAAAGGAAACTAAAAAAAGAGACCGCGGTGGTGCGACGACTACGGACGGTGGTCGGCGGCCAGCGAACGCGTGCGATGTCGTTTGCGACAAGTGCGGTGTAGTGCGCGCGTTGTGGATACGTGCGACGGGGACACTGCCGCGAAGCTTCGGCCGCCGAGTTTTCCCCCTCGTGTTGTTCAACCGGCGGCGCGGCGGCGTCCCGGCGCGGCACGCGGACGCAGGCGCGTCGCGCGCTCGCCGCGTCACAACCCGTCGTCGTCGTGAGTCACTCGCACGCACGCGCACACGTGGAAAACTCGCTCGCCCCGCGAAAAACGCCCGTCCGTCGTCGTGCCGGCGGCGCACTTATATTTTTTTGAATGGGACTACCCTCCCCGGCGGCGCTGCGACGGCCCGTCTCGCCGTGACGGACGACGCACGAGTGTATTGAAAGCGGCGCGACCGTGACAGGCAGGGGGGGGGTGCAAAACGATTATAAAATGAGACGCCGTCGCGACGCGGTAAAGCGATAAATTCATCGACAAACGCTGCGCTGAGAACCGAAAAGGAAAAATCGTAACTCTCGACGACGTCCCAAAATAAACCCAAAAACCGTACAAGCACGAAATAGTAAGTATAATATATGGATACAAAAATATAAACTTGTTATATCGAAGGGAAAACACGTGTATTCGCAAACATAACGTTATAATATCAGTAAACATTATGATTAATTAAAACTTTCTACTTTAATGCGATACGATTCAACAGGTAATATTATACTTTTATGTTCTTCAGGTAAACGGATAATAATAGAACGCACAATAGAACTGATAATACACATGATGTGGGGCTGGTTAGAAGATATTATATTTCAAATCGACACGGGTTATCATATTAATATTGTGTGAAACGAGGATATGTGCGGTAATTTTACAATTATTATTCCCGTAGAGGAAAAAAAAATTATTGCTTTCATTCAAAACACCATTGCCGTATTTTTTTTATTATACAACCGCCGCCGTTCTGTAGTACACCTACGTCTCGCTGTATTTAATATGCATAATAATATATTTTTATATACGTACTTATGTAGACACAATATGTGCTGTACGGCGAGACGACGCGTCAAGAATGATAATTATTATTATTTGTACTTGTGACAAATAGAATATCGACGGTGATTAGTACGGCCGGCGTACGACAACAATGCAATCTCACTTGGCGACGAGCGGAATGGAAATAAGTGAAATAGTTTTCAACAGTTTTACCTGTACTGTAACTAACCGCAGAATATTATACGATATAATATACACAGTATATTATATACTGGTCGATTAAAAAATGTACGAAAGTCCCTTGTTACTACAAGTTCACAACGTATGCTGTTCGAAGCCGTTTGGAATTAATTTTATTAAAATAATAACAGTTTACATAATAGTTATATGTGTGTGTGTGTGTGTGTGTATGTGTGTTTGTGTTGGTTTTACTATAATAATAAAAACAATTGTTCAAACATGTACTTATTAGACAACCATAGTATACACACTAATCTTGCGTGCAGGACTAAACACGCGATTTTACCACTACTGCAGTGTATAATAATGATATTCATTTGGATGATAAAAATTAAAAAAAAAAAAAGTTTTTATGGGGAACGGTTTATAAAATACAAACACAAAAAACGCAATACATGCCACATATTATATGTTTATATTCATTGTGTACAATACCTGTGACATTATTTTAATCATTTTAAATGTTTTTTTTTTTTTTTTTTTTTTTTCGTAATACGGGTTACGAGAATATTTTTACAAGTTCTTCAAGTCTATCTATGGCTTTTATGTAATACTAAACATCATATCAAACATGAGTACTAACAGGAAACGTCCCCACCGGCCTGCGGCGGCCGTGTTGAAAATTAATACAAATGAAATATCATATTTAATCAAAAATGCATTTAAATTATCAAATAAAGCTTGATAATTATCTCAGTTTTATTCTAATCATTAGATTATTGTTATCATATTTGACGAATAAAATTAAATACAAATTATTTTCAATTTCATTATTTTTCCATGTCTGTTTTTATTTTATTCCTAACACTAACGTCTTAATCGTAATACTAAATTTGATCTAACTGGTACTTCTTTTTAAAGATGGTTTTTAGATTACAGAATACAGGACGAATTTGTTTTACAGCAATCCACAGCTGCGTGAATTATCTTGTGATAATATTGACAAACACGACAGGCCGAACGATTGGGGACGGGGGTTGGGGTGTTGCACGGATGGTTTCGATTCATTGTTGCCAATTTTTTTTGTTTTATAATAATATTATATTTATTTATATGACGTCTACGCGAAATCAAAGTGAAAATTTCCACATGCGTCTCGTTAAGTCGCATGACGAATCCCGCCGCGGTCTCCGGGACGACTTTGACGTGAATTTATCGACCGAGCGCTTGCTGTACGCGTACGTGGTGTTCGCGCACGCAGGGAACACACACGTCGAATATAGACTACGGCGACAGCGGCGCGGCGGTGGTGCAGGCGGCGACTAATTAAAATAGCTGTGCCAGCGTCGGATGCTGAGGCAAGGGATTAAACGTGAATTCAAAAAGGTCATTTTTGCGCGCCAAAAACAATGTTATTTTCGTACACTCGCGCAAATATTATTTTATTAAGAAAACAAAAATAACAATTATAAAAATACAGGCCGTTTCCACCGGCGCCGGCGCTATAAATATAAAAAATAGTTTTTACATACACTCTCCCGCAATAATGTCGCGTATGTGGTTGGGTTGTGTTGTTTACACACCGACCAAGAGAGCATTACACACGACCAAAAATCGATTTCGTTATTAACGTCTGGAAATACACACACCGCGGAAGTCAGTCGTCGACGCGAGCAACAGTTGGGCCCTTATCCGGTTAGTTAGTAGTACGGTACAACTCGTCCGGTGCTACTCTACAGTCATTGTCTTACTATTTTTTATTACCCCGTATTTCCCACCAAAATTTTATATGCACGGTTACCGCGCCTCTGCGGACTTCCCGAATCTATGTGATTTCACATGGATAATGGGTTAGGGTCGCGAGAAATAAATCTTTCTACTAGCTTATTGCTGGACTGTACAATAAATATGACGTGAGAATAAAATAATATGATGTCCGTACAACTGAAAATAACATAATTTTCTGGACTGTGAAATTTATTGCTTTCGAACACATATTTGTTCGCCAATATCATATCCTTTGAACTATTTCATTCGAATGTTAGCCGTTGGCCACTCTGAGTAACTGTTAGCAAGTATCTGTTTGGCAATGCAGTTGTATGTTTGAATCTGTCGAACAATATGACAATATTTTCTTTTGATCCAACACATGGATATTTTCAATTGCACGCAATGCAGGTTCCTCAAATTTTGCGATAAATGAAATTCAATAAAAATTACAAGTGAATACTGCACCCTAACAATCGTATGAATATTATTATTACATCGTAGGTATATTTAATTTTTACGGATTTCCATAAAATTTTTCCACGAATTTCCACGTTGTTTGATCTCGTTGATAACTGAACCGATTTTTAAAATAGTTTTTTTTTAATACTATAGATCTGATTATATATTATATTATTTTCACCTGACATGGCATTATTACTCGGGACATTTATACGACGAGTATATAATATTATAATGCGCATATAAATTATATTTTTCAGAGGAAATCGATACGACGTGTCGTATTGAAAAAAAGGCAAATTTTATTTTCCCCTAATACCCTTTCAACTAGGCCTTTTATAATTAATAATTATTATTATTATAATAACAATAACAATTCGGCCGTCCCGTTCCACTCTCCAATCACCCTGCCACCGACGCTGTCTAATAATAACGGAAACTATGGTATTGGAAGTGTGCAAGGGGGTAAAGTGGGTGTAGAACTTTAGGGTCGTAAATATGCGAGAGGAAAGTGCACATTGACAAGAGAGATGCCACCGCCTCCACTGCTCTGTCCACCGCCGCGTCGTCGTTGTCGTTACTGTCGGTAAAATGGCGCGGCGGGCGGTGTACGCAAAGGGGGCGCAAATTAAATATACGGACGAACGCGCAACTTTGACTGGGCCCCATAAATCACCGGGCTCGTTGTCACCGTCTTGTCCCCCGCACGTTTTTCAGGGGAGGGTTTAAAAAACTTTTGGGTACCCGCCAAAGTCTGTCAGACCGTGATCGATGCGCGAGCAATCACAAAAAAATACTACTAATAATAATAATAATAATAATAATAATAATAATACAATTTTCCAAAATGTCATACACGTATAATAATATCGGTAAATGTTATTGTAAACGCGAACAAACTCGTTTGCAATATGTGAATACACCCCCATGAACATATAGACAACTGTGGCGTAGCGAATTGAAAAGAACAGTGTATATTTCATTATATATGTATACGTAGTGTGATTAGTTATAGTTGAGAAATTGGCGCCGACACCGAAAACGTGCTGTATGCCCGTGGTTGGAAGGCGTCCAGATTTTGAATACACACGAAAATACCGTCAAATAAGAAGATTTTTTGATTTTCGAAAGTTTCTAGCAATCATCGGGGCCCGACAACATGCTAACGCCGAATTTGGCAGACCAAATGCTGCTGTGCGGTCGCCCCCGTGTCTAATTTTATCAGATTTAAACAAAACGTTCAGGCGATATCATCGTATGTGTGTTCCTCGGCGTTTGTCTCGGTTAGTTTTCACGAGGACCTAAATTTAGAGATGTCACCCGGACGTGTGTAGGAATCCCGAGAGAGAATATATAGAAATAAAAAAAAACCCGTCCCTGGACCTTATACGCTTAGGAGATTAACAAGGCACTGTCGGGAAAACTACACCGCGTTCCACCACCGCCAGCACCAACACCTGCTGTACCAGAACCTCTTTTCATTATTATTCCTTTTCGGCCATGCTACAAAAAATAAAAAACCCTTAGCAAAAACGATTTTGTCTCTTTACGCAGGTGACGTATGTTTATTCGTTCAAATCCCCCGTTTTAAATAATATGGTACCACGTTCTAAAATATTACCCTTTAAAGGCTCAACTTTGCGTTTTAATAACGGTTAATGAATAGAGAGAAGAGATGAAAAGTTTCGAACCATTTATACCGTGTATAAAGACGACAACATGGAGTTTACCGTTAAAACGCTGTAATATTTTTGAAAGCGACAACGCTCGCTTGGTAATATTCAACAGAGAATTAAAATTTCTCCCAAAACCCGATCATAAATCTTTAACTTGTAAGGAGAACATATAAAAAAGTTTTTATATTAATTGTTAATGGAGAATTGTTCGTCGGTATTGAATGAAAAATTCATTATTATTCGCGACACCTGTATGTCGTATAATAATAATATTGTACTTTAGAACGGTTGAACAATGTATTTTGTACAAATATTCGCAATAAATGAGGGTGGAAATATTACAATCAATAATTTCTGCAATTTTAAATTACCCCCATTTGATACTAGTAACGTTCAAAAGCTAATTTAATGTTCTTAACTTCTTATATATCACTAAACATACAGTATTATTATTGATAAAATATCCATAATTCGGTTCACATTTTATCCGCCGGAGGTTCTCGATTGAAAGCCTCGACGGGAAAATGATTTACTGATGTTCTTAATGTTGATTTGTAAATACGATTTGTAACACGTCTTAAAAATAATCAAAAATTAATAGTCTCATTTTTTTTCTGAAACCACCTATATGGATATGTAGGTGTATAACTGGATCAACTGGGACAAACTGGTTTTGATTTATTCCAAATAATTTTTCATAAATCGAAAACATATAATTTATCAATATCGCTGTAATTATTGTTAGTACAATTATTAGAATATAAAGGTGGTACGAGTACGTTGATGTTTGATTAATCTTCATGCACAACATGTATTCAGAAACATGAAAACCGATAAAAAAAAATCATTAAAATTATTCAGATTATTATTTATCGCCTACAATAATACATATTCTGTTATCCTTTTGAAGTTTTAATAGATTAAGTCGTTCAGAACTTTTTAAAAATACTTAAAACGCAGTGAACTACAGACAGAGAAAAAAAAAATTACCTACGTTTTAAAAAAATCGTATCAAAATTGTCTGATGTCGATAAATTCCTTGCAAATGGTATGCACATAATAGACGGGAAACAAACTAACAAAAAACCTCTGTGCGAAGAAATTATTTCTCGTCATAGAGCGTAGACAAAATTGTATAATACAAGAAATGAAAATAATAATAATATGTAACACGAGTACCAAAGAAGGCAAAAAAAAAAAATTTCCAATGAGTTAATTTTTGAATCAATTTTGCCAAAGCAAAGATATTATTGATTTAATAAAAATGTGTGCTTTTTTTAAGTCTGTTACACGATTTTTGATTGTAAAACTCATCTATACGTTTATTTTTCTGTTCGTTTTTAGTCGTACTACTAAAAATAATGATGGCGTGAAAAGCCCAAAATGTTCTCTAAAAACCGACATAAACGTTATACACACTAAATAATTATTTCATAAAGCATATATTGTTTAGAAAAATAGCATCTTATTTCGGCACATTAATGAAATATTATTCTATCCGTCGTCCCCAACGTAAATAATAATACTACGTGATAACCTTTTAGACGTACGTCACACGTTCGTCATTGGTTATTTATAATTCCTCGTGCTTCCGCTGGGCGTGATAGCAGGGTCGAATCGGGGGGTTATAGAATAGAGAAAGGCCGCAGGAAAAGGGCTGATCACCCCTGCTGCGGAGGCGCACGTATAATCCTACGCGATTGCAGTGACGTCGTCGCATGATGTGGGACGCACTCGCCGGAGGAATTCATTTCCTTTGCTCAGGGGGTCCTCTCGCACGCACACACCACAACGCACACGCAAACAACAAACGAACCAACACACGCACGCCACGAGTATTGTACCAGTGTCATTTCTGCGCTGCTGTTCATATAAAATATACACCACACACACACACAAGAGCACGAGCGCGTATCAACCTTTTAAATCAATAAAACGAAAAAGACCTCTCTCACACGAAGGGTAATATATATATATATATATATATAATCGGTGACGACGACTACGGACGGCGTGGGAGGGAGACAGGAACTAGAGGGGAGGGAAATATGGAATAGGACGGAGAGGAGGAGGAGACGTGGGAAAATGGAAAGACGGGTGACCCGAAACCGAAGCGAAAGTTCAACCGCGCTCAAATGTCACGCGCTCGCGTTTCATCCGCGCACCACCACCGCCGCCGCCGATAAAAAGGTTATGGCCGGTGCGCGCGCAAAAGTTCCTCGCACGCCGGAAATTATTTTTAACCGGCGACGTCGGCCTCGCATCTCTGAAAACGTCCCTCGAGGGGAGGGTGTGAGTGAGAAGCGGATATAGTGCACTGTGCACATACGGTCAGGTTATAGGGGAGAGACGTTAACGACGAGATGAAAAACTAGTATTTCGTTGTACACACACACACACACACACACACACACACACACACACCGTGTAGTAGTAGGAGGTGTACGTAAATCGGCCGAGAAATAAATGACTCAGCAGTATACAAACGCTCGCCTGTTACGCTTGTTTATGTGAAATAATATCTCACTACAACGGTATCAGAAAAAAAAAAATTAAAATTATACCTTGTGCATAATAATATTACAGGTACTCGTCGTCATATGTCAATACACAATGCGTTGTGTACTATAAACGCGCGATGCGTCGCGTCTGGTTTTGAAGAGACGACCGCGACGCACAATACTCGTTAAAACAATAAGATACATTATCATTATTATGTTACTGCGAGCGCGAACGCGTTTCCTGTACGCTTTTCCATCATTTGAAATACATTTTCACGTTTGGTTTTCGTGTGTGTTTATTTGTTAAACTGCACGGTTGACGGCCCCTTTAAAGAACCGTGTGTTCATAACCTTCAACGTTTCTCTCGTTCAATAACTCAATAATTATCCAATTGTACTCGGTCGCGTCCGCGTTTCAATTATATTTAAAAAAAAAAAAAAAAAAACGTTCAATTTTCAAAATTATTTTACACGTACACTTTGTCGAGCGCGTCCGACCGTCGTCGCGGCAATAACATTTCCGACGTGATATTATTATATTTTCACAACAGAGAGTATTTACTCATTTATACTCTGCGACACAGACGCGACGTGGTTCCCCGTTTTTTATTATTATAATTATTATTATTTTTTTTTTTTTTCAGACGACATGTGTTCGTAAAAGACACACAAGTTTCCATGCGGTTACGTGTATAGCAAACGCGCAACGTAATTCATTAACGCCATCTCGTTGGCGTTCATCCGTAATATTCATAGTTAGTAGATAAAAAAAAAAAAAAAAAACTCACATCTACTTCCTCCTATTGCCAACACTATGTGTACACCACCGCCGCCACTATACAATAATATTGCGCGAGTTAACAAAATAATTCCGTCGTCCGCACGCACGCACACACACAACATACGCTAGTAAATATTTTTCTGGCGTTATTCTTTTTTTTTTTTTTTTTTTTTATTCGAAACGAATATTTCATTAAGTCACATTCAAAAAAACAGTTTTTTCGTCAACAATTTAATTTATAGCCCGTTATACTATGCATACGCGCGAAGCTGACTAAATCGTACATCACCCGTTCTATGGAAAAATAACTACTACGATGCGGCGGCGTTAGGATATCATAATATTAAACGGTATTATTCTCCCACCGACGCGACGAAATTATACATGCATCATTATAAAAAACATGTAATTGCGACTATAACGCGCAAAGAGGTGTTTAAAATTTAAATACACACCTGTACGAGTTAAGTCACTACCTATATATAAGTAGAAATATTAACAGTAAATCCCACAACGACTTACCCCGTCCGATAGCCGTCTCGCACTCCGTTTGTCTTTATCCAATGTATACCACAATAATATTATACACACAAGAATATTTTTACCCGCGAAACACTCTGCCGAAATACGTCTAAAATTCAACGATCGCCGTGTGGCACTTGCGTTTTCCGTATAATATTAACGCACACCGCGCGATTCGTGCACACGCGATTTTTTGGTTTTATCTGGCGAAACCCAAATATATGAAACGCCAATATTTGTTACACGATCGGATAATATTATCGATAAATGCACCGGGATGCAGTGGCTACGACTGACTGAGAGGAAATCACGAAAAAGAACCGTAGTCAAGTGCACTGGGCCCGGAGACGTTCGAGTGTCGCCGCAAACGCGCTGGGACGTCGCTTTCCAAAAACGGCAACAATAATAACAGCCGATAACGGTACCGTTAATTCGACACAAAAGTCTGGGTCTTTTCTCCGCGTGGACTACATAAAAACGAACCGGAATTGTGTCACCACCGTCCAATTGATACGGGGGTCGTCTCCTGTAGATATTTGAGAAAAAATAATAGTCCCAGTCACGTCTCGTATATGCATGCATTTCACGTGATGCAATGCATAAAGGACACGTTCGGATAATTTCACTTATAAATGGTATTATACACGCGAAGATGTATACACAGGTCAGAATGGTCACCACACACAATGTCGGACGTTTTGTTATAATCGAATTTTTTTTTTCGCCCCATAACTGTACTCGCTTTTTATATACATTATCTGTACGCATATAATGCGGGTACACGATTTATATTATGATGTACAATACGGTCAATATTATTCGCAGAAAAATAACAAATAACAATTGTATGGGAGTATAATACACCCTATATTATATTATATATATTTAGGTAATAAAACCTCTTTGCACGCTTTCTCCGTGTTAAATTTTTTCCCGTTCGAAGTACGTAGGCATGCGCATTTATTTTAAATAGTTTTCAAAACGAACGAGAAATGTGGCCGTATTTTTAGATTTATATAATATGTGTGTGTTGTACGTATAGACCGACTACAACGTATGGGCGAAAAAAAAATTTATGCGACTCTCAGGACTCGTTGCGTCAACGCGTAACAATCATCTGCTTCGTTATAATATTATTCGAACAGCCAACTCGTAAATCAATTAGCATTATTATTTATATACGAGTACGTACGTGTACACATAAATTGGACAAAGTTTTTACGCAGGGAATTCGCTAGAATATTCTTTTACATTTTCCGAAACGCGTGCGTGTACGCTTTTCGTGTCTAATAATGTAACAAATATTCAACTATATTCGCCCACGCTGGAAACTGTTATAATAATATCGTATTAAAAAATAAATAAACTGAGATTTCGTCTCATTTATTTTTAACGAAACAGCACATTTTCAACGAAATTCCAAAAATTATTTTCAACGACCGGAAACCGTGACGCATACACGATCTTGTATTTTTCTATTGGGTAGCATTCAGGGCGGTTGTAGGAGAAGAAAAGGGCGATGGAGCGGGTCCTGCGGGAATCGACGTTTGAACTGCCAATTGATTGGGTCCGACGTCGGCCGAGGGGGGGGAGGGGGTTTAGAAAAACACAGTCGAACGCCCTGAGCGTATGTACTGTATATGTGTGTACACACACGTGCAGTGCGGAAGAAGAGAGAAATTTGGGGGCGAGTAACATAAGCGCGTGTTATTTAGGGGTAATCCCGGTGGATTATATGTATATAAATATATCCTAAGCGAAATGATGAAAGAACAAGCGGTGGAAGAAATAATTGTATATACGATTCTCGACGTTAAATCTTTTCGCGAAATAACACACGGAAACCATTTCGCGGACGGCCTTAATCTACAAATTAATATAAAACTATAAAATATATTGCGTGCTGGGGGGGGGGTTGTTTTCTTACTCTAGTGTCTACTCGCACTCAGATATAATGTAATACACTGTGATACAACGTGGAAAACTGTTTGTAATAGCGACGGAAAAAAAAGCTCACGAATTATAATTACACGATGAGAGTGAAGGTGGAAACGAAGACCGGAAAAACTATTCAATTTCCTCGAACGTTTTTAAAGAATGTATACATACAGTAAAACCTCTCTATAACGGACCCTCTATTAAACGGAATTCTCCTTATATCGGAAAATGTCAATAGTCCCGGTACAAATAATATATGAAATTGACCTCTCTAAGACGGAACCTCTACAAAACGGAAACGGAAATTTTTGTGATCCATTTAGTAAAAATACTCTCTGTTAAACGGAAAATAAAATTATTTAAAGATAAATAACAACAGTACTACTAAATATCATTTGACAGTATCGCTTCACGATTGTTATATTGGTTTGTTGTAGAAAAGATAAGATAAGATCTAATATTAAAAACTATTTTTCTAAATTATAAAAAAGGTACAAATTTGTTACTATTTATGTAAATTTTTTTTAGTTTTTTAGTATTATACACATTTATTTATTTTATACACATTTCAGTACATATTAAGTCATACATTATAATTTTACTGTATAAATTAACGTTGTACGAAATACAATATTTTTTAACACATACCTACATACAATCTTGAAACTAAATTTTTTTTCTACCTCTCTATGACGGAAAACTCTTTATAACGGAAAAATGTTTGGTCCCAAACGATTCCGTTTTAGAGAGGTTTTACTGTATTTATCTATTTGAAAACGGTTAGATAGAAAGGAGCGAAACCAAGAAAACAAAGGATCAGAAAATCCAAAATATTATAATTTACAGAACAATATTTCAAGATTGACACGATAAAATGCTTTGGAGAAATCAGTATAAATAATATCTGTTTGTGCATTAGAGTTAAATGAATTAAGTATGCAATTTTTTACTAAAGATAAATTAGTGCATGATAAACATTTAGATATAAAACCATGTTGATTTGAGAAAGGTATGGAGAACAATAGATCTTAATTTAGATGAAATCAAATTTGAAAATAGTTTAGGAATAACAGATAGTTTAGAGATAGGATGATAATTTGGAATTGATGATGGGTCACCTTTCTTAAAGATAGGGGAAACAAAAGAAGTTTTCCAGAGTTTAGAAAAAATACCATTATTAAGAGAGATATTGAAAATATTAGTTAAAATCGGTGTTAAAACGAATCTACAATTGTAAAGAAAAATAGCTGGAATACCATCAGGTCCGTTACTTGATATAAGAGGTAGATTAGAGATAACATTAAACACATCTATTTGAGTAAATGTTAATTTATTAAACGAAAAGGTTGAATTTATAGTATTATAATTTAATTTATTATTTCAATAATTAGTAGAAGTAGAATTACAATAGGCCTTAGAAAAATAAGATGCAAAAAGGTTAACAATATCTTGGCCATTATCTGCAGAAACAGAATCAAAATTGACAGTTTTCGGTATGCATTCTTATCTCTTCGATTATTTATAAATTTCCAAAATTCTTTCGGATTATGTTTAATAAAAAGTTGTGATTTAATGATATGGTTGTTATAATCAAATTTTGATAAGTTCTTACATTTAGCTCGCAGCTGAGAAAAATGGTTTTAATCAATTATATTATTATTATGCTTATAGGCTAAATGTGCAATTTTTTTTCTTTTATCAACAACTTAAGCTTATTAGAATACCAATTAGGGAAAGAACTTTGAAATATTTACTTTATTGGGACAAAATTATCAACTGCTTTATATGCGATTGAATATAATTGATCAATAAGAATATTAACGTCAGATGAATTAAAATCCTGGTTGAGAATGAGTCTCCTAAAAAATTAATAATATTAACATAATTACAGTTTTTGAAATCATAAAACGACTCGGGTACTAATAAAAGGTCAAATTGATTACAGTCTAATATTATATTTAACGCAGGGTGGTGTTTATCAATAGGCAATAATGGATCAGGATTATTAGAGACATTAACATGAACATTTAATAATACTAAATCTAAACAAACATTATTGTAATTACGAATATAATTATACTGGTTTAAATTAAGTTAAGATAGCATACTAATAAAATAAGAATCAATATGCGAATTACAATTAACAGATAGGGTAGTATTTGTCCAAGATAACAAAGGTAAATTAAAATCACATGATACAATAATTTTGGAATTAATATTATTTTGATAAAGTTCATTTAGAGCAAAAAAAAAAAATTTTCATACATAATGATACCTGAACAAGGCGGAATATAAGCACAGCAGTGTATATAAGTTGTCGATTCTAATAATTGTAAATGAACAAATAAATGTTCGACACTTTTGATAGATACATACAATTTTAGATTCTGAACGAAATGAAGAAGCTTATGTTTTTACAATGATGTTTATTTATTTATTTTTTTCTATCTCTGTAAACACTTTTTCGTATAGAAATACTTGTTCAAAAGTTTCGATCAGTAACTTTATAGATTCGAAATCGAACCCAAATGGTACTTTAAAGAGGTCATTTTTCCAATTTCTCAATATTTTTTTTAAAAATGCGAAAAAACTGAAAAAAAAAATGACAAAAAACGACAAAATATGCAATTACCGCAATTTTCATAAAATTAAAAAATACTTTTGGACATAACTTCTAAAATAATGCAACTAATTATGCCTTAATTGCAAGATTTCTAGTAGAGCATTTAAAGTTTTAGGCTTCATTATGCGTCTATCTAGAGACTTCAAATTATCAAAATCCTTAAAAACTTAATATTGTGCGTTAGTTCGTCTTATTTTAGAGTACGGGTCCATTGTCTGTGATCCTTACACTATTTCCGATATTAATCAACTTGAACATGTTCAACATAGATTTTTGAGATTTTGTTGTTTTGTGTTGGGCATTCCTCATTTAGCGCACAATTATACCTATATCTCTAACGTACTCAGCCTGCCTACTCTTGTTGAACGTAGAAGATAATTAAATATAAAGTTTATTCGTGGTCTAATAATAAACCAAATTGATTCCCCTTGTTTCTTATCCCAAGTCAATTTCAAAGTCCCTTCGTATGGATTTCATTCTCAAGTGACTTTCCATATTACCACCTTCAAAACAAACTATTTACAAAATGAGCCTCTTAGGCGGATTATGTCACTTGCCAATGAGGACCCCTCTTTCGCTGATAATTTGTTCTAATGTTTCTATTTATAATACTGTTAATATACTTTTAAGTTTATACAACTGTTTTTAATTGTAATTAATTAATGTCTTAATACTTTCTGTCTTGATTTTGTACTTCTGTTACTGCCTTGCATATAATGAAATAAAATAAAAAATACCTGTATTGTCTTACTTTTACACTAATTGTACTGTTACTTTATGGGTTAGGGGAAACCCGTATATTTCTAATAAATGAATAAATAAATAAATAAATAAATAAGAGAATCCCACCCGACGTGCGAAGAACGCCCCAACGAGCGAAGTACAAACTTTTTTACTTTTTAAACTAGAATCAACTGCAATTAAAACTCCACCACCAACATTACAATTACTATTTAATAAAGACCTATCACATCTATAAATTGTATAGTTATTAAAGTTCAGCTCAGAATTTGATATACTACCAGAAAGCCAAGTCTCGGAAAATAAAATAATATTGAAAAAAAAGCGGACATACTTCGCACGATGGGTGTACTTCGCACGATGGGTGTACTTCGCACGACAGGTGGTATTCTCTTGACGGGCGTATTATATTTTAAAGAAACGATAAATCATTTCTTCAGTAA
>JAIPRM010001012.1:0-43731 GCA_025469315.1 Stegophylla sp. TES_Ste_2020 | reverse complement strand
ATTGGAAAAATGACCTCTCTAAAGTACCATCTGGGTGTGATTCCGGTTCTATAGAGATACTGATCGAAACTTTTGGACAAGTATTTCTATACGAAAAAGTGTTTACAGAAAGAGAAAAAAAAATAAATAAAAAATAAACATCATTGTAAAATCATAAGCTTCTTCACTTCGTTCAGAATCTAAAATGTATAACAAGTTAATACATTACTCTAAAACAATTACGATCTTCACTGGAAATCTAAAACTGGGAGTATGCAGACTTTCAATATAGGAAGATGCAGATTTATTAAGTAGGGGCTCGAATCATTTTAACACTTGAATTCCATTTGAAGAAATAAATCAAAATTTTAGTTGTAACCAATTTTTTGCATCCTCTATAAAAATACCGTTATTATCACCTAACTACCATCTACTAATTTTGCCCTTTGGTATAAATACATTTCTCGTTCTAGTTCCACCCAATGTCATGGTTTCACAGTAAAAACCTCTCAAGAAAATTTGTAACTTCTATTTTTCTATATTTAGCAATGCCTTACTTCCTTCCCACCAATAGACTTTCATTGAACACTTCTTCCTTGTATACAATCCACCACAACCATTCAATTTATGACATCCCATATTTTCTCTGCAATCACCACTTTTTAACACTCTTAGCTTAACTTTAAATATTCAACACATTTTCTTCTGAAAATTACTGATCGTCATACTCCTTGCCCTACCTTTCTTCAGCCTTCATTGTATAATCATACACTTTCTTCCTCTCTAATGTTTGATGATTCCTAACCTATAATTGTTTTAAATAGAAAATAAGTTTAATAAAGGTAAAAATCACTAAATATATAATTATTATCTAAAAAAATCTGGCTATATTTCACACCATAGATATTCTTCGCTCCTCGGGTGAGATATTCTTGGTTTTTGATTATTAATTTTTTTAATATTATTATTATTATTATTATTTTTTTTTTTTTAAATGTAAAGTCGAGTACTCGAAAATTGTGTGTTTGTGTGTGTGTCAGGTAATAAAATATGTCTGTATCAAAAATACTAAAAACAATAATGTAATTATATGACATCTAGTCATCAACTGTCTATTAATTGGTATATGGGCAATATTATTATGGGGATTATTTGGGTTTTGGGCTTTTGTAATTTTTATATTTATTTATCAATAGTGCAGTTGAAAAAATGGCGATAACGACGTGGTTTACTTACGATTTAATTCCGTACTGCAAACTTAACAGTGAAAAGGCGCGTCCATGTAGAGTACATTTGTTACTTAAATGAAAATCGCACCACAGGGGCATGGTGCAGGCATTTGCGACATTTGAAGCACTGCAAGCCGAAAGTTGTTATCAATATTTGAATCGAGCGCGACACAAGCTTGTGAAGCAAACGAGGGGAGCTTCGAAGCGAAGTGACGCTCAATGTAATTTAATATATCACAAAATTTGAATTTTTTTCGCTATTTAAATTTTTTTTATTTTTATTTTTTCCCTGGAACTGAGCGTTTGTTTTTTTTAACCGTTCAGAGATACGGTACATGCAGAGTTACAAAATTTACAAAATATTTTCATTCATGCGTCCATAATACTTGTTTATAATATTTAATAAACTCTAATATAATTCACTTTATAAAAGCATTGCCAACTAAATTTGTAAATTTGAAAACGACAAAAATATATAGGGGTGAAACGGACCATGCCAAAAAAAAAAAAGAAACATCCAAAAATGATAAGTCTTATTTCAATTCGTTTCCTGGGTTTGTTTTTTTTTTTTTTTAATACGCAAATTATAATAATTATTCAATACACTAGTAGATGTACGATAAATTATTATTCATTTATTTACATTTAAAGCGCTATTCGATTTTTAGTTAAAAGACCTCGGAACATTACTAAATCGATCATTCTCAATGATAACGGATTATTCTGTTATTCAATTATTAAATCTTATGTTCACTGTATGACATTGGTTTCCAACCTTTTTTATTCTATTCCCCTCTTGAAATTTTTCAAAAATCTCACTCCCTCCTTGTATATTATCAAAATTAATATCCCTCTTAAAATATAATTTTAATATTTTTTTTTTTTTGACTAAACAAATAAATTATACAAAATAACTATAAGTATACGTTTATTTATACAACTAATGAATTTTTATTTTCATTATTTTATACATTAGATATTAGTTAACCAACTAACTCTTAATATTAAATATAATAACAAATTATTAAATATAAAAACAAAAATAATAACATAAAGTATAAATATTAATTAAATAACTGAAGTAGATTTAAAATTAATTTTTTAAACACAATTACTTAAAAAAATTATCATTATTTCATTATCTCAGAATTCCCCTTGTGCAGTATCTAAATTCCCCCTAGGGGAGAGGAATTCCCTACCGATTGGGAACCACTGCTGTATGATAACTTTACTACATAATAATTAGAACCATTTATTCGGTTATTATAATCGAAAACAATAATACAGTAATTATTTTTGTACTATTAAGTAATAATTATTTCTTCTAGAAAATGTATATATTAAACGTCATTATTCAATGTCATTTTAACCTAGTAAAAGCGTTTTTTGAAACTTTAAATGACTGGAAGACAGTTGTGACACATCGATATTTAGGAGGGGTAATTATGCACTTAACTCTACTCGAGAATCCATTATGTACTATTAATTACAATAAAAATAGAACTGTTTCAGTAGTGATTCTGATAGCTTTTTCCGTCATCTGGGGTAATATGACCGCAAGTCGAAGATATTCTCCTCAAAAATGAAAGTATATTGGGACTCGATTGGTTTCACGATCCCAAGAGGAGCGAGACTAATTACGTTTCAAGCTCGTCTGGAACCGTCTGTTTGCACTGCTACTCGAATTGCCCTTTTATGCCGAATGCACTGCCCTCCACACGTACACGTTACCTTTGATCATGGAGAAAATCACGATCGGTTTGATTCCCTCGTCTGGACCAATGCATTCGCCACCAACCAATATTGAACATAATAATTAGTTCATTAACGAGTGTTGGCCCGTGATTTCTTCGAGATTCACCAATCGTGCCTTTTTGTCTGTAAAAATTAAGTTTATTAAAAATATTTAAAAACAAAGTAACATTATTGAACACACTATGATGGAAAAATGATTTTCGAATAAATCGAAGTACTGCTTGATACATAAACTGTACGAAGTACCGCCTATGTGTGATCTATGTTCATATTTTTAATTAACAAAATGAACATTAATATAGTAATTATTATTATATGAAATTCTTTTTTAAATTGGTAAGAAATAATATACGCTTACCTGAATAAACTATCAAAAGAGAAGTGGTAATTTAAAAATAAGTTATGTGCTAAGACATTCACCTAACAGGAGAGGGTGGCAGAGCTTCCCCAAAAATTGGTGTGCTTTTATCTGTACATAAAATTGTGTTAATTACGGAAAACGATGAAAATAGACAATGAGGTTTACATTAAACAAAAATGAGTATTTCGGCCGCTAAGTAACTTGAATCACGTACAGATATTTAATTTTCATGCAATAAATAATGAAACTGTTGTGAAACTTGCCTTACTGTTGGAAGTCTAAACCTAAAACATATTTTAAGTCATAAATAGGAATTTCTAAAATTCACGATCTCATTTTTTCTGTGTGTAAACTTTATAACAATTTGTTGAATAATGTTTATCGAATTATCTTTTTAGTTTTTATTTAAACTATTGAACTATTGCCGACGACCAACATCAAAATAACGGTTTCAATACCCGATTATTTAAAAAAAAAAAAAAAAAAAGGTACCTGGTTAAATATATTTTATTTTTATTAGATAGACTGTGGATCGAGAACATGCTAATATACATATGATGTGATACAGGTACATGTTAAAAATCCTCTGTTTACGAAATCAAATAAAAAAATAATAATATCATAATTTATAATTAATTTAAGGGTACTTGAGCACCATATTTTAATTATAGAACAGGGCTTGCCTACAAGTTAGGTGAAGTTAGATTAATTTTAAATCTATCACGATCTCTTTTCGTCTATCACGTAGAGTTATTTTTTTAGGAAACAAAAAAATATCCGGTCTGTCAGCTTTCGACTCTGACAGCTAAAAGCTTGTAAAAACTATCTATCGACTACACCGGCTACCAATTATAAAAATACAGTTTTATCTTTCTTTTGGTTTTATTTCTTGGAGAGTTCGGAAACTGGTCAAAGTGTCAAGTGTTTAGTGAACTCGATCAGTCGTATCTTATGTAAAGTGTATCTAAATCAATAAAGTAAAATTAATCAAATTATTATAATGAGTTATAATTTTGAGCGCAAAAATTATCTTATTCTACATAATAATTTTAAGTTTTATTAAAATAATTATGTCAAATATTTAAATGCATTTAAATGGTGGTGCAATAATAAAAAATGCACTGCAAATATTTTTTTTTCCGGTTTCAAAAAGTTACTGATCGAAACTTTTGGACAAGTAGATCTATACGAAAAAGTGCTTACAGGAAAAAAAGAAAGAAAAAAAAGAAAAAAAATAAACATCATTGTAAAAACACTAGCTTCTTCACATCGATAAGAATATAAAAGAAAAAAGTAACAACAAATTAATTATAGGTAGATTATATTTGTCTTTAAAATTAGCAAAATAACAATACTTATATTTCAAAAAAAAATTGAAGTACGAATTAAACTAGAGATATAATCGAACGCTTAAAGAGTAGTTATAAAAACTAAAACCATATCAATATTGTTTTAATTCTAGACGCTACAAATATTTCGCCAAAAGTGGCTGTAAAAATATCTGGACTTTGGGGTCCCGCTCTCTCGAAGACGGGACACAGAAAAAACAAATAAAAAAACACATACAAATCGTGAATTTTACGCTAAATCAGGGCGTATCCTAACCCTAACTGCAACACTTTACTAGGTTTTTGTTACATAATATTACCTCTGTTACAATTAGACAGTATTAATTATTATTAATTATGACTCCATACCATAACAAAATTAATCGGTTTTTAAAATTTAAAAAAAAAATAAAAAAACGGTTTTAGTGAACTAGTATTAACGGGTTTTTTCAACCAAAAAAGTAACAAAAGAACGAAAACTATATACTGGAAAAAATTAATTTGGTTTAAAGCCTTAGTTAAAATATATTTTGACAATATTTCATTGCCTTAAATTCAAAAACTAGGCAAAATTGATCATTTAAATGAATAATGAAGTTTTTATTTATATTTATTATTCTGCTAATAAATAACAAATTATTTAACATTGTTTGAGCGTTTAGGTGACAATATTATTGTTGTGTATACAACAGAATCGTTTTATTGAAATTTAACACACCCTTTAGGATTACTCCAGCTGTGGAGCGATGAATGCCCACGACAGGTGTGGAACCAAGACTTAAATTCGTTGGGGGGGGTCAGACAAAAATAGATCAAACAAACTTGAAATTTATGTAGTTTTACATGCTTTAAGCAGTTTTAGTATGCATTTTAATATTTCAGTGGGGTAACTGCTCCAATCACCCCACCCCCTTCTTCCTTAGATTCACGCCGGCCGTGATGTGATTAATGCACGTTTTTTTTTTTAAATTATGATTTTCTGTGCATTTTAAAACAAATTCAAGTTAATTTTTCGTCACTGAAAATGCATTTTTTTTTTTGTAGGTTTTAAATGCGATTTTTTTTTGTTTTTAAGTGCATAAAATTCACGGACCTACTGATTAACAATAATAAATACTCCGGTACATATTATTATAATATTCGTCTGTCCGAAATCGCGTTCTCGCGCGCACACCGCCGTTGCGACGTCCGCGGAAAATAGAGTCGTCCGGAACGCGTGCGATGACGGCGACGGCGGCGGCGGCGGTAGGCCGCAGAAGTCCGCCCTCTGGCGGCGGCATAATAACATTTTTTTTTTTTTTTTCGGTATTTTTTTCTCCTCCTTTTTTCAATCGTAACCGCGCACGCGGCTTCGTCGTCTACGGTCGCCGCGGCATCGCGCGCGCGTTGGGAACGTCCGCGTGCGCCGGCATCGTCGTCGCGGTCGTCGTCGCCTTCAGTAGTCGGTGCCGCAATGGGGCGATCGGTACGCCATTTCCCACGTCCGTTGTCCGCCGCGTTTTCCGTCGTCTCCGAAACCGTTTGGCCGCCGAGGCCTTAGACCGCGCACGCATGCCGCCGTCCACCGACGGGCGGCCGGTAAAATTTATTTAAAAAAAAAAAACAACAATAAACGGTCAATTTTATTAAGCGTTTTTCTTTTTTTTTCCCACGTCTTCTCGTTTTCGTTTCTCTCCCGATCTCATATGGTCGTCGTCGCACCACTGCCCGCGTCATAATAATATTATGAGGGGACCGTCGCACTATAACCACGTTCACGCGAACAACCACAACGGTTACAACCAACATCACCAGTATCACCAGTACCACGGTTGCGGCGGCGGTGGTCACGGCGGCGGCGGCGGCGGCGGCGGCTGCGGCGTGGTCAGGCGCGGCCGTCAAAAGTACGGGTGGCCGGACGCCGCGGTCGCCGTGTACGTGTCCGTGGCCGCGGCCGTGGCCGTGTGCTACTGGAACGGTCTGAGCGGCGATTTCGTGCACGACGACATACCGGCCGTGACCACGAACGCCGACGTGCTGGGCACGGGGCCACTGGCGCGCGTGGCCACCAATGACTTCTGGGGCACGCCGATGTCCGACCCAAACAGCCACAAGTCGTACCGGCCGCTGACCACGTTCACGTTCAGGTATGACACAATATTATTATTGTTATTATTATTTTTATTAACAATATTAATAAGTATTATTGTGATGGGTGTTCTTCGCACGACGGGTGGGATTCACTTGACGGGCGCGTTGAATTTTAAAGAAACGATAAATCATTTTTTTTCAATAAAACGATTCTGAACGAGGGAAGTTAATAATATATAAAAAATAAATGAAAAAAAAAAAAAAAAATGTTAGAAAAATGTCCAAAATTTTTTTTTCACATTTACAAAATTTTCTTGCGCCAAAATCTTTCTTATACGATTTTCTATCTATGTCTAAATTTTCATAAAATTCGGATCAAAAAATGATGATTTCCGAGTCATTTTTGTCAAATTTTGGGTAGTTTATTCAAAAAAAATTGAAGAATAGAGAAATTCAAAAAATGACCTTTCTAAAGTACCATTTAGAGGCAAATCCGGTTTCAAAAAGTTATAGGTCGAAACTTTTGGACAAGTATAATAAAATAAAAAAAATATATATAAACATCATTGTAAAAACACTAGCTTCTTCACCTCGTTCAGAATGTGAAATATTCAATTGAGACTACTATATTTTGCGGTCGTGAACTGATAAGAACTCGAGGCCGTTTGTTTACGTTTGAATATTATTTTATTTAAATCAGCGAAATATCTCTTTTATTAAACTATTACCAACTCTCGTTAATTTATTTATTTTTCAATTAATATAAAAATGATTTAAACAATAAAAATGTTTTTTATTAAACTGTTTTGTTTCTTGGCGGCACATTCAGCACTGGTATCACCTAACACATTGTAATGAAACAGCCTCAATTTCGTAACACTTGATAACTGCTGATAAAACATTTATGTCCTATCTATATTTTTATTATCTTTGATAATTTTTCATTGTTTGGTTAGGTCCAGTTTAAGGTTTATGTACTATATATTTTTATTTAGCGAAAATCGGAACATCGTTTTTTTTTTTTTTTTAATAGTTGCTTCCGAAAATAATCTTATTAAATTGCTTACATTTAGTTTGAACTTGTAACATTTTCCGACTTACACACTCGGTAACTAAGTACAAATTAATAAAATTAAAATTTTCAATTTCCCTGAATTCGCTTACCTACAGTTTTAATGTATAAACTTGGTTATAAATTATAAATTGTAAAAATTAAATATCTTTGAAATCAGTGGCGTATTTACGGAGTAATCTGGTAGTAGATATCATCTCCCCAAAGCCACGTATAATATAATCTCTACATAATATTCATCATTTTAGTAGATATTTCAAAGAGATTTTTTTTTTTTTTTTGACACACTAAATAATTTTTCACATAGCATAATGAAAACAAATGAATACTTGAGTAAAATGTGCTAGATAAATTTAATTTTCGTAAAACCGGTTTGAGCTGATTAATCTTAGCTTCAAAAATAATGGTGTACCTTTGCTCAGAAATTAAATTTTTTACCGATATTAACACTTTTTACTATGAGAAATGCAAACATTTACTAAAACAAGCATAAAAAAATTTATGAAATTGCCACATTATTGAAAAAAAAATAGATCTGATTAAATTAATTAATAATGATTGATATACTTCATAAACTTTTATCTGTATTCCAAGTTTTATAGCTAATTAATTTGCAACTAAAGTTTGAATTTTGATAGAATTTGTTATTTTCACTTGAAATAATAATTTTTTTTTTTTTTTCATCATAACCGATCCAAATCCAGTAAAAATAATTTAAAGAAATTGACATTAATTTTAAATCAAATTTAAAGAGAAAGACAGAGTACTCTGTTGATTTTTCATGGTTATGGACCCCCTCCCCCAAGAATTAAATCATAAATTCGCCTCTATTTGTAATATTTTATAAAATTATAAAATTTTATAGAACACATATTAATATTATATAAGTAAAAATTTGTATCCAATGAGTAATCCGATGAGTTTTGTTTGGTACTTGGCTGAACTATCAACATATTGAAAAAATGTTTTATTGGAAATTGTTGTCTCAATTAATTGGCTACAAGACCAATTTTTGATATTTTTTAAAATTATTAATGAAATTTCAACTGTACTGTAGGCTTTTAGTGTGCCCTTTTTCTTCTATCAAATATAAATTATTAAAAATTATAATTTCTGTATTTTAATAGTTATACAGACTTTTAAACTTTTGTGCCTTTCGAAAATAAAATAATAAGATTAACGAAATCGGTATACAATATTTTATTGTCATACGCGTATTTAATTAAATAACTAGTCTTATTTAAAATAAGATCATTAGGTCACGAATATTGTTGCATTCGCAACTTTTTTTTACCACCGAACGGAATATTTTTACTGAGTAAGTTTCAATTTTGTTTCACGGAAATACGAATTAAAATCTAATAACATTTTGTACATTTTTTTGGTCTTTTTAATTTTTTTGACTATCATCATATTTTATAAAACTATTTCTCAATTTTATTCGTGTAGTTTTACTTTTATAGGTAACACTTTTATAACCGATTTATCAAAATTCCATATGATAACAATAAAATTATCAAATTGCAAATAAATCGTAAATGTAAATCAGTAAATATTAAGTACTGACGTGAAACGAACGTGTTTCATAGAATAACAACTAATTGGCTTCAAACCTTAGAACGTTTGAAGTGAATTTAAAAAAAATCTGTCATTGCCCAATGCAGCGATATTTGAGGTATGCATTTAGATTATTTTACAATATGTTTTCGTAATATTTTGTGGTTATATGTTTGTTTCTTCGAATATTTATACTATTATTTAAGAAAAGAAAGATAAAAGTAAATGACAATTGATTATTATTTATTTGCAATATGTGCTGGATTACCTACACTGTGAGAGTAAAATTAAAAATATTTGTAACCAAAATCAGTTAGAGTATTTTAGAGCGCAGTTTTCGATGAAATTTCCTGAACTTTTTTTAGTTGTGCGTTTTCTCGCATCTCGCCTCGTATTGAATTTATTTTTCATTCGACTCGGGGAAAAGTGCTCGTTCGCCAGAACCGTTTTACAATCGTTCACGGTCGAATACAAACCGAGTGCAATTAAAATACCCGGAAAAACGGTCTACTATGATAAATCCGTTTTCACGAATTGGATACATCATGCGTAATTGCGTACGACGCTCGTGTTGTTGGATGAAAAGTAACTATATTTTAAAGCGTCAAACACTCGACACCCCTCACGCGTGAAATGTGAACAAAAACGCCGAATATAAATTACAAGCGCGTGCATTATACACTTACATTGTAAAACGATGCAGTTCGCGACTATTGTTTTTTTTTTTTATCTAATTAACAAATTTTATCATATTTTTTAATCTCGAGTAAACGAATAATATAAAAATATAACGCGGACCTCTGCTGTGTTTCTCCTGCAATCCGGACCCATCGGGTTTTCTGAAGTAATTCTGTGAAAAAAAAAAAAAAACCTAATATAAAATTTGAATTTCAAATCGCGTCTCTTTCCTCTCCGCCACGTCGTGTTCACATCCTGGGAATATATCACTCGACGGGTGAGAGAAAAATTTCCACGAGAAATTATCAAAAACAAGCACTTATACGCTTATTTTTATGTACATAACGTTTTACATTCGCGTTTATATTATACGTGTCAGCGTTATGCGGTTGAAAAAAAAAAACGTGCACTCCTTGAATTTGTTTTTCAGTTTACATGTTTACGGCTTAACTAATCATACGATGAAATCTCCCTTAACGGACGCATCAGAACGGCGAACGTATTTTTTTTTTTTTTTACATCGGAGACTTTTTCACTACCTGACTACGAGAAAAACACCCTCTTGATACGCGAGACACTTTAGATCAGTGATTCTCGACCGGCACATCACGTACTACCGTGAGGTGTGTCGATGAAAAAATGTGATATGTAAACCGATGCTTGAAATCGATTTTTCAAATTGATTTTAAATACCGATAAAACATAAAGCTAAAAATAATATAAAATTATTATTATTAACATTTTTTTTAAAAGATATTCAGTAATTGAAATACATTTAAATACAATTTCTAATTCATATTGAATGAAAAAAAAGCCGAACATACTTCGCACGATGGGTGTACTTCGCACGACGGGTGGTATTCTCTTGACGGGCGTATTAAATTTTAAAGAAACGATAAATCATTTCTTCAGTCAAACAATTCTGAAAGAAGGAAGTTAATAATATAAGAAAAAAAAAATTTTCAAAAAATGTCCAAAATTTTTTTTCACATTTTCAAAATTTTCTTACGCCAAAATCTTTTTTATAGGATTTTCTATCTATATTTAAATTTTCATAAAATTCGGATCAAAAAATGATGGTTTCCGAGTCATTTTTGTCAAATTTTGGGTAGTTTTTTCCAAAAAAAAAAATGAAGAATTGAGAAATTCAAAAAATGACTTCATTAAAGTACAATCTAGAGGCAAAACCGGTTTCAAAAAGATATTGATCGAAACTTTTGGACAAGTATTTATACACGAAAAGTTGTACACAGAAAAAAATAAAATAAAAAAATTAATAAATAAACATCATTGTAAAAACAATTAAATATAATAATTGATAATTATAATAATAATCGATTATAAATGTTTATGGTATATTTAAAAATATTTTCAAAGCTCTGCTGTAAAATAGAAAACTTACAATTTAACAAAATCTTACAGTCCTTAGTTCAAATTTTTTATTCCATTTGTATTTTATAATACATTTCTATATTGGAATAAGTAACGGAATAAAAAAAATATAAATTACTGAAACCTTTTTTTTTTAAATATTTACTTTATTATGTTAAATTGTTAAATATATATATATATATACCTATATGAAATGAAATGATAATGTACGCAGTAGTATAAAATATAAACTACAGAGGAAATCGATTATTTTTTGATTTTTATACGGAACTAAATATCTAAATTACAAATAACTAACAGGTCACAGGTGTATTGCATTTTAATTTTTGATTTTCATAAATTTTTTCTCAGATATAAGAAATAAAATATATTATTATTATACTATTAAAGTTTACTTAATCTGTCCGATTGTCGAATTAATGTTATCGCATCAACCGAATTATGTTATGTAAAGTTGTTGTATTCGTGTATTTGTAATTTAAAACAAACGTATAAACATAGTACGCGTGGGTCGGTAAAAGAAAATAGTCAGTTTAAAACATTAAAATTATTATTAATTACCTTTTTATCGATTTTTAAATTATAATATATGTATATACATAAGTACATAATTAAATAATTATATATAATAACACATATACATAGTATAAATATACATTATAATTATTATAACTAAGGCTCAGAACTTGATGACGTGAAAATCATAAAATAACTGTGTTAAAGTTTCGTGCAACGTTACGGTAAAAATACCGAAAATTACTGTCTATACCATTTATATTAATAATAATAATAATATTCTCTGTCTTTACAATAAATATTAACTAGATGCGATTTAATTGTACCGTTTGAATTCGATTAAACGTATTTTTTTTTATACGGCATAAAATATATGCGACGGTGTAAGTGTACGAAAACCTCTTGTTTTAGTTATTACATTATATTCTTACGACTGCTAACGACAGTAATCTAATAATTATATCACAAAAGTTTGTTAAATCGAATTTCGCATTATAAACTCCATTTGACGATTAATTATTTGAGAAATCTTATCGAGTCGAATGCAGTTCAAAATTATTTTCGATTTGTTAATAAATTTAAATTGCTCAACTCAGTACAAGGCGATTGCATTTATTGCATGACACATCGTATTATAAAATAAATATACGTTATTTCAATTTGTTTTATTTATTTACCTGATCGCCAAACAACATTCGAAATATTTATTTTACGTTTTCGATTTTATTCCTATTAGTGAAACCGATGTACTTTTACAAATTCTCCAAATTTAAATAGTTAAATTAAGCAAGGAAATAATATTTTTTCAGTTACACAATATATCCTCAAAATTATGCACTGGTTTTTACCTCCCGTATTTTCAAAATGAATAAGTGCGCCGTGTTTTGCCGATTTTTTCGGAAAGCAGGTGTTTACACAGTTCGAATGACGGGCCATTCCAGAACACGAGCGTGATTCCCCAAAAGTGAATGTTTTTTGTCCTATCTCAAACACGAAGGTATACGGTCCCTTTATTTTAGTTGTTGACCGTGACAGAAGCTTCTTACTTAGACTTACTCGAAAATTGGTTGTTTGCTCGAATTGAAGAAGATTCTGATGAATTTATCTGCCAGCAAGATGTGGCATCTCCAGGCTTGTAAGTTCCTGAACAGCAACTATCCTCGACGTTGGTTAGGTCGTGTAGGTAAAAAGGATTTGAACCTCCGTGCTTGGTTTTTTCGATTACCGGTGTTTATTATTCCTAGGATATTTTTACCAGGTGGGAGGGGTGAATATATCCGGGGTGAAAATCACCTGTTACACCGGATGCCCCAATGGCATGTGGCTTTTTTTCTATGGGGTTATGTCAACGATAAAGTCTTTGCTCCACCATTGCCGTACTCTTGAAAAAGTTTAAGACACGCATCACTACGGTAAAGTAGTGTCTGTGTCAACCAACATTTTGGAATGCGTTTGGGAGGTGTTAACATTTATACCGTCTCAACACCGTCCGTGTTAAGGATGATAGCCACATAAAATATTTGTAGAAATATGACATAATATCGAGATTTGGCTTTACTTTACATGTATTACATTACTCTGAACAAAGTTATCGACAATCAAAAGCATTATTTTGCACACACACTGTATTTTAGATTATAAACGAAGTGAATAATTATTGCTTTTACAACGATTTACTTTTTTTTTTGTCGGTAACTACGTTTTTGCGTAATAAGAATGCTGTAAAAGATTCATTCGAATTAATAGAATAAACAAACATTTTAAATCGTATACTTGGTACTTAAATCACGATCGTTTTCCGAGGAATGACTTCCCTGAAAATGACGGTAAAATCCTAAATAAAAAGGTTAAAGATTCTACTTTATACTATTGATATTATCAATAAAATTGGTTGTAATTATTTAACGTAGCTAATAAGTATTGAAATATATATATATATTAAATAGTAATTACTATAGTATGCCGCATATTTGACATTTTCTGATATTTGTATATAATGCTAGAATTCAATCAGTAGCATGGAAAATACTTTTGGCCATAGTAACAATGGTAACCATCGAAAGCTTGGTTAATCATGGTAATGGAGTAATTATTACTTTTACGAGGTTATTGCACTGAATCATTTTATTAAAGAAATTATTTATCGCTCCTTTAAAATTCAATACATCCACCAAGAATATCTCACCCGGAAAGCGAAGTATAATATCCATGGTGCGAAATATATCCAGATTTTATTTATTTTGTAATCACAATTAACTAAAAATTTTAATAATAAATAATTAATTAGTAAAAATTTTCTCTACGAGAAAAATCTACGAATCAGAATATTTTATTTATGGTGACGAAAACATTACAAAATTGGATAAGCAGAAAACAGGAACACGCAGGAAAAAAAAGTTGTATTCAGCTCAAAAACATATGTTTATGTTACAATAAATGATTGATTGCGACTAGTTAAGCTTTAGAAACTAAGCTAATATATATACAAGACATATTTTGATTAAAAAAATACATCGATCTGAGACTTGACTCCAACATTTTCATTTTTTAGGAAAAGCGGATGTTATATTACCGAGCCATTATTCATAAAAGCTATATGATAATTAAAACAGGAAAGTTTATACATAATTAACATAAAATTGCTGCAAAATTTCGAACTACGCTATGGTCCGCTCAAAAGTGAATAGTTAAGATAAAATTTAATTAAACGATCGATCAAAAAAGATGTTTCTGTCACACGAAATATGTTGATATTAATTTGAAATATCGTAATCCATAAACTTTAAGTTTAAATATTTAAATAATCGCGTTAAAACGCACGATAAAGACTTTGATGACGCACTAATTATTTAATTATCAATTTCCGTGTTTAATTTCCAGAGCGTAACATTAGTATATGAACGCATCGATTTTTCAATAAATCCAAATTGTTCAATAGAACTCGATCATAGATTATAAATTATATTTCACGGGATTATACGCTCATATAATATTATGTAGCGTGTAGTATTATGTAGACACACACGTCTGAGATGTAATTAATTAAACAGCTCTTCCCTAGTTTGAGAATATTGCGGGAGACAAAACCGGAAGTCTGGTGATTACGAGGCGTATTGATGTTACGTACGTCCCACTACTAATTATTATCATACACTAACATTAATTAGTCTTTAATATAGTTTCTACGGTCGACCCGCACTCATTTTCACCGACACACGAGGTCCACTGCCTAATTTCTCCTTTTCATCCCCTGATATGTACTTATTATAGGTATTCTAGGTGCATTTTACGCGTATACCTCCCGTTCAAATCGATTTTTGGTTCCACAGCTTAGTTTGGTTGTATTTTCTATTCCAAAGATCAACGTTATAAATATTATTTTAAGTAAGCATTTATGAAGATTGAAATAACGACTCGAATGAATCTACTTTGGGGAATATGATAGATTTTTTTTTTTTTTTTTCGAAAAATGTCTTATCAAAATGGTTGCTGCAACAACCAGACAAGTCAAATGTCACGAATTGTTCCCGAAAAAATAACACAAGGGGAGAGCAACTGTTTAGCTAAAAATGGTATACACAATAATGATAAAAATATTAAGCCCTGAACCAGACGATATCGTTAAGCTCTGCCAATTTCTCACAGAAACACACCTCATCAACCTCCTGTAACCAACCTCGTCACTAACTTTACAGCCAATAAATACACTGAATTGAAAACTCACAAGTACACAAATTTACACATTAAGTCACTTAACATAGACTGTAAAGTCCAATAATGGTCTAATGGCCATAGTAGCCGCGGATTATATACAAAAAATGACAATAATAATAATATTGATAAATAAAATGGTTTTGATCATTAAAAAATATAAAATATTAATGGTAAGTTTCGTCGAAACGGTCTTTTACAATATTGAGCAAAGATACTAAAAATGTATCTGGATAAAAAAAAAAGAAAAGATAATCGGACATAATTTTATCTAGGGAGATTATTTTAAACGCACTAAGATAAATATAACTATAATGTACCTAGGTAAATAAAAAGATAATTTTTTATATTTATGTTATATGTATTTGTATTATATGTATAGTTTACCAGAATTTGATAAAATAAAATAATTGATAGTTAGAAAAATTTTATTCGCAAACATACACCCTTAATTATACAAGTCACTAGGGGTTATCTGCAGGAACCTTTGATACTCCGGAAATGTTTTTGAGGAATCAACGCTATCGTTTCGCTACCACTAAATCAAGATCATTATAATGTTTCGGAATAATTATTGGATACAAAAATAAGAAAACAAAATTTTAAGGGATATACAATTGGAACTAAGTGAGAAACGGTATTTTTTTTTTTTTTTTTACAATGTTATAATGAAATTAGAAATGTGTATATATAATTTGTGTACACTGTACACTTTATAAGTCGTATGCAGATTGAATTGAACTTATATTAAAAATCTAGAGTGGTCACTATAATATTACTATTGTTTTTTTTTTTTTTTTTTTATGTTGGGTGAGGGGAGTTGAATGGTCTATTCACCCAAATCACACTTAAGTTAACTTACATAAATTATAAAAAATCCTTTTAATATCCTTACATAATTACTATAATGATGTCAATACCCTAACTATAAAAACTTTATTTTTTGAAAAACCATTCAAATTTCTAAAATATATTATATTAAAATTTAATACAAAATAAATGTTAAATAAAGAAATAAAAAAATGGAAATAATTTATTAAGATAATAACTAAGCTTAGATGATACAATATTATTTTTCTGTACAACAAATAAACATTTTTTAATCCATGAAATTAATTTTAATCGATCAACTCTGATCCTCGGTTTTCTGAATCTGCATATTTTAATAATTACACATAAGAAACAAATCTTTATAAATTGTATCAAAGTTAAACCTTTCCCCCCCGCCTGAAATATTTTGTGCGCGAGAGAGTAAACAATAACTTCACGTATTCGCGATTATTTTGGGGATTTAAAATTTTCCCGTTCCTTTCTCCACTCTTAGCATATCGAAAATTTATAAACCTATTTAATTGGAAACATATACGTGCATCATATTTGTACGGCTAGAGACAGTTTTTCTAACAGCTATAAATCGCATGATGTTTGCACTAGATATATCATAGTTTAAACATTTCTCGAGACTTTTCTTCCGTGTTTAAAGACACCACCAGTAACTTATACGGGGGATGACGGTGAAAAACGAAAATAACTCACCCAAAACTTTTACAGTTATAAAATACGATTTTAGACAACGGAAAGTTTTCTGTTAAAAAATGTATGGCAAAAAAAAAAGGTGTTACAGTTTTTTTTTCTCTCTATAAAACCGTTATATACAATATGGGAGTATCCATTTTATTTAGTCCTCACGACCGTATATTTATATACAAATGACATCTGATGTTAGATATATATTTAAATAAATACTTTTCAAAAAACAGAAAAACTGCGACGCGAATGTAATTTTTTATTTATATAAACGGATTACGTATTTTGGGATACCGCATTAGTTTTTTTTTTTTTTTTTGCGGTATAACTACAATGGTGAACAAACACTTGAACATTTTTCAATGTTTAAACAGAATTTTAAAAACTTCGTTTCTATATTTTCTTTATTATAAATATTTATTAAATTATTTTGTTTAATTTAAAATACTTTAAGCCAACTTGTTTTTATAACTGATTCCAATTCTAAATTATTAGTAGATACCTATTTAAACTAAGTAAAAAAAAAATAATAAATATTTTTGTGATTTATAAAAATAAAAATATTAAAATACGCTCTGTTAATGTTCTTTGAAAATTACGAATCGAATGATAATATATCAGATCTTCAATTACACAATCATTTCTACTTTAATAGAGAGTAGAAAAGAAAGACTGAAAATCGGTTAAATATTTTTTTAATTTTTAAATTAGGCACCTTATAAGCATGTCTCAATTCAAAATTTTGTATACGTTTCCATCACGATTGAGTAAAATGAAATCTACCCTCCGCTCTATTTTTAATAAAATTCCCCTATTTGTAACGAATATTTTTATTATTTTCAATAATAAATGTATTATTATTCTAGGCTAAGTCTTATTTTATTTATTTATTTTATATTTTTATATTAATATATAGAGTAATGGCATTGATATTACATATACATTGATTTTTAGATTCTGGACGTAGTGAAGAAGCTAAGTATTTTTATAATGATGTTTATTATTATTTTTCTTCTCTTTTTTTATGTATGAGAACACTTTTTTGTATGGATCTACTTGTCCAAAAGTCTCAATAAACAACTTTTTTTTTAACCGGATTTGCCTCTAGTTGGTCATTTATTAAATTTCTCAATTCTTCATTTTTTTTTTTAGGGGGAAGGAGGAACTACTCAAAATTTGACAAAAAAGATTCCGAAACCATATTATTTTAATCCAAACTTTATGAAAATTTAAATACAGACAAACAATAATATAAGAAACATTTTAGCGTAAAAAAATTTTAAAATGTGAAAAAAAAAATTTTGTACATTTTTCTAACACTTTATTTTCTTATTCATTTTTTTTTTTTTTTATTTATGAATGATTTATTATTACTTTAAAATTCTATAAATAGTTTTTCAAGTAAATTTCTAATATTTAATCATTTTTAATACTAGTATAAGAAAATATTTGTTATAGCAAAAAAAAAAAAAATAATAATAATAATGAGAAAAAGCATAAGAAAAAAATTTAAAAAATTTTCTAGTGTTAAAATATTTCTCATCTTATTGTCTACCTTTATTTAAATTTTCATAGAGTATAGAATAAAAAAGTATAGTTTCAGATTCCTTTTTCTCAAATTTTGAGAAGTTTTTCTTAAATTTTAAGAAAACTATTGAGAGTTTCGACAAATGACCCTTAAGAGTACCATTTATGGTTGAATTGTGATTCAAGAAGTCGCTGGTCAAAACTTTTGGACAAGTATTTCTATATAAAAAAGTATTAACAGAAAAAAATAAACATCACATTAAAAATACTAGCTTCTTCGCTCAACTAAGAATCTAATATAACGGTTACACAATATAAAATGAAATATTAATTGATAAACAGTATTACAAGTAGTCAATCTTCCAATAAGCCAACACTGGCCTGAGAGGACAAAAATCATACAGTTATATAAAATGACTTAAGAAATCATATTTAATGCATAAGATAATTGTTGATATCAGTATCACAAACAAATATGCGCATACTAAATTCGGCGGAAGCTCTCTTCTTCCTATTTTTTTATTTTTATTCTATTCTGTTATTATTATTAACGTATTTTATACATTGAGGCAAATTGATACATTTAGTTGAGGACAACAGTATATTTATTAAATTAAGAAAACACCCAATCGACGGCAACTATAAATCGACACCTCGTATCCTGTATCCTTCACATATTATTAAAATACATTAAGTTAAATATTAACTGTATAACCGTCATATAATATTAATAATTTTGACTTAAAAATACATGTTGTTATGCGATTTCTCTTGTTCGAGTAAAAATATGATAATAATTTATCACCATATTGTTTCAAACTAGTTATTATAGCAGTGTTGATAAATATTAAATTGATGTAATTGATGTTTGTAAAAAAAAAAATACGAACAGAGTTCACACGATCCTTTTGGCCTCGCGAAAAAAAAAGCGTAAATAGAATAATAAAATATTAAAATTAAGGAGTGGTCGCTCTAGTGGGGAGAATCACATGTGGTTTAGTAATAACGAAAAATAAAAACACACCCGCGCGCACAAAACACACGCGTTTCTCCGCGCAGGGTTAATATTTTCGTGGAGGAAAATTCTCCAAAAACTCGGTCGGAATATTGAACAGGGACTGCTCTGTCCGATTACAATATTCTTTAAACTTTTGGGATTCACCCATTATAATACATCCCTCGGAAAAATATGCGCATACTAAATTCGGCGGAAGCTCTCTTCTTCCTATACATTTTTTTTTTTTATTTTATTCTGTTTTGAGTTAGCACGCGGCCGAATAAAGTCTCGAATGCGTGGAGTCTTCTCGATAAATTCTAAAGTACATCTATAAAAAGTTTTGCGTTTATCGGAAATAACCCGTATAGTACGTCATTACATAATATTTTTTTTTATTTTTTCCTATTATTTCGTTTTAATTTCTCGCGTCTTAATTTATCGAGAATTATTTCGCGTATTTAATATATTTTGTTCCACGTCCGCACGCGATTAACATACGCGATAGCTGTATGAAAGGTGTGTAGTACAACCGGCGGCGTAATGGGTGCGTTTGGTTTCAGCACGCCAAACCCTTGCATTACGTATATAATGTATTAATTGTGCACCAAAAGTAACTACAGCGGGGTAGTAGTAGGTAGTAGCCAATTTAGGTTTAGGATCTCGCGAAAATACCCGTCTTTCACGTCACTTCACTCGTGTGGGGGGGGAACGTGATACCGCCGTATTGACGGGGGGGGGAGGGGATGAATAGGGATGAGATAATTTTCAAATCATCATAATAACACAATAGTTTTTTTAATTTATTGGAACATTTATGGTTTTAATATGGTTCCGGTTCCGGTTTTGGTTCTTAAAATATACAGGATCTAGGATCCGGTTACGATTAAGGTATTTGAAAGTACAAAATTAATGTTCCGGTTTCGGTCAATACTGGTACTAATGGATTCTAAATCGAAATTTTTATTCTGAATCACAAAATTATTCATAATATTATATTTACTTGAAACATTGTGTACAAAATATAATTTCACTGTACAAATTAATTAATTACAAATACAATGAAATGCAATACAACTTAATTTATAATTTATTAATGGCTCAATAACAAAACGAAAATATAATTAAAATATTTAATTAATCCTGGTTTTGAGAAAAAATGTAATTTCTTTAATGAAAAATAAGCATAATTTATTATTATTATTATTTTTTTTTTTGCAACGACAGTTTTTAAATTTTTCTTAAATGAAAGTTGAAATAAATCTAAACAACATTTTTAAGATTCTATAATGAATATAATATGATATTTTTAGATTTTGAGTAGAGTGAATAAACTACTGTTTTTACAATATGTTTATTATTATTATTATTATTTATTTACCTTTTATTTCTGTAACGACTTTTTCATTTGTCCAAACTATTATCGAACAACAACTTTTTGAATTAAAGTTTGGATCTCGATGATACTAATGATACTATAGAGAGGTAATTTTTCGAAAATCTCAATATTTTTCCCAAAATTTGACAAGAACGCTTTTAAAACTATTTTCTCGATCCAAACTTTGCATATGTAACTCATAATCAATGTACCTACAGATGTTAAAAAAAAAAAAAAAAAAAAAAAAATGATAAATTATTTTTTTTTGATAAAACGATTTAGAACAAAAATGATCTTATGCGATGTCGGTTCATTCAAAAAAGTCCAAAATTCAGTAGTTTTTCTTGAATTTTAGAAAACTAATGAGCATTTTAAAATATTTAAATTTTTATTGTACCAAGCTAAGATGACAAAAAGATAAAGCCAATACATAATTAGGTATACGTATAATATTACAAAAGACTTTTTATTCTTTTGTTCATGCACTTATGATTTATCAAAAACTAAGTTCAATTTTGTTGTATCTTTTATTTTTATCTAGATACATTTTTACTTTTATATTTTATCTTTATCTAGGTAAATTGTTATTTTATTTATCCTTTACGAACACTATCGGTAAAACCGTTATTAACCGAAACCGGAACCAAATTTTTTTTTATCAAGAAGCACCAAAACCGTTAAAATCCTAAAGATACGCAATCGAAATTTCTTTAACAATGCTTTGACGGAATTTTATTGATGTATTTCATAACTGATATTACTTTATATTATTTGTCATCGGTACGAATGATGGTTTAAAACTATATTACAAGTTATTATCGTTTTTGATTTGAAATGAAATTGTAAAAAATTAAAATTTTTATGACTAGTATTTATATTTAAAAATATTTCATACGTATTCATGATTCACAAAATACCTTTCGATATATTATTATTAATCTACTCAATTAAATAAAAGTAACACGTCACGCGGTCATCTCGAAGAACATCATTAGCAAAAGATTTGATGGAATAAAATCGAATGCGAATGAAAAATAACACGATGATTACGACATGAGGCTCGATTACGTATCGTCACATAGTATTATGTAAATGGCGTTCGTTTTAATCCGACTACGTTTTTAACCTCGACCGCTTTTGAAGCTAAACATTATGCCGGGAAAACACAGGAGAAGAGAGCGGGAAGAAGTTTAAATTAGCCTGGATGAAATATAGTGGTCTTCAAAGGTTCTGGAATAAAATAACGAATAGTGTTATTATAACTAAGCGAAATCAACCAAAAATGAACTTTTGGGTTTGGTTAGGCATATTTTAATATAAGTCGTGGCATTAAGATAATATTAAAACACCGTTTGTTTGAAAATTCAAAAGCCGCTCATACTTCTCACCATGGGCATTCTTCGCTCCCGGGGTGTGACTTTGTGAGTGTGTTAAATTTAAAAGAAACTATAAATCATTTCTTAAATAAAACGATTCTGAGGGGAACTTCACGTGATAAAAGAAAAATTTTAATGAAAAATTAAAACATTTAAATGACTAAAATAAATATATAAATAAATGTTTACGTTCGGCCAGTTTTATATCTCACTATTAAGTGAGAATAGACAAAAAATATACGAGAAAAAAAGTGTTGGAAAAAAATGAAAGATTTACATACAAAAAAATTTATTGGACCAAAACACTTATCATATGATTGTATAATTATATTTCAATTTTCATATACTTTCATACATTTTAGGTTAAATAAAAAAAGTTTTTAAAGTGTTTTTGTCAAATTTTTGTAGTTTTTACAGATAACTACAAAAAATTACCTCCTAAAAGTCTCTGTTTATAGGCAAGTTATTATAATTTATAATTCAACATTTTTGAATAAGTGTTTCTATGCGAAAACATGTATGTGTAAAAAAAAAAAATAAAAAGTAATAAACATCGTTATAAAAACATTAGCTTCTTCGCTCCACTCATAATCTAAAATGAAATAATTACGCGCGGAGAACGTCAAAAACTGTTTAGAATTTCAAAAGATCCGAAACACCGAGTAGCCGGGCATAATTTTCTGCAAGCTGAGAGGTATCCGGTTACCTGAATGAATTACTTTGAAATCTAAAGCTGTCTTTCTATAATAATAATATACGTACTGATAAAACATTAGGTAGTTAGACGTTTTGACGAATACGAGTATTCTCAATTTGAGTATATTTCCATTTATCAGAATAAAACGTCACGCGTGTTCGATACAAAAAAAATGTTTTTCTAGGTTAAAAAAAAAATCACTAAAATATATAATGTATCGTACTTTATTTTTTGTTTAAAGATATGTGTTTATAAGACATAACCACTGTGGGTGTTAATTATGTATAATTTTTTTTTCTTTTTCCAAGAACACGACAATGAAGTCAAATTATATAGCTACTTTTCCGAGGTTACCGTCATTATTCGCAGAGAACGCCTTTAAATCGGTTTTTTTTTTTTTACCCGGGTCTGTGAAAAAAAAAAAAAAGGACGAAACCGAGAAATAAGCGTTTATCGGTCTACTCGAAAAAAAAAAAAAAAGAGTCGAAGTGTTGAGTGAAACGTTAACATTTTTGTCGGTGATTTCCTTTTTCAATAACTGTAAAATCATTTATGTAAAAAGACTAAGAAAATATCTCTCGTTTGAAAAGATACGAAACGAAACGTAAAAACTAAGAAGTACAAGCTAAGAAAAGTTGTTTAAATATTGAATGCTTGGAAATTTTATTGTGAAATGCAAACCTAAAATTTAAAATCTAATTCAATATCAAAGTCAAAAAAAATATCTACTGGATTAAAAATAACATTTTAAGTTCTATGTGATATTAGTGGAGAAAAAACAATTTTGTTATTACAAAAAAAAAAAAAAATTACTTAGACAATTTTACATTACATTATTAACAAAAACTGAAAAAAAAAAATTAATATGAAAAAAAATATGTTTACATATTAAAATTGTTCCTGCACTGAAACTGACATCATTTTTTATCTATACTAATCTATATCATAAAAATTGAATTTAAAATAACATAGATTTAATGGCTTTTTTTATAAAATTTTGTGTACTTTTCTTTAAATTTTAAGAAAACTATTGAGAATTTCATAAAATAACACCTTAAAAGTACCTTATAGAGGAAAATTATGACTCAAAAAGTGGATAATCAAAACTTTTGGACAAAAATTTCAATAAAAATGTGTTAAAAGAAAAAAAAACATCACTGAAATATATTAGCTTCTTCGCTCCACTCTTAATCTAAAAAGACAGATTTGATTGTAAAAAATTTAGTTCAATTTAAGTTAAGCTTATAAAAACGTTTTAAATTAACTTTCTACTTAATTGATGTACTTAAATCATTTATAAATTTAATCTGATAAATCATTGATTAACTTATATTAATCGAGTTAAAAATTATCATTCAATTGCTTAGCCTTGTACTTGAAATTATATCATTACTAGGGCGTGTATTTTTATGTACTAATATATAATAATATAAACTACTTAATATACTAAAACATGCATTTATTTAAAAAAATGCCCAAAAAAATAGAAGGAACAATTTTATTTATGTACATTTTTTAAACTAAATCTATGTAGTAGCACAAGCTCTTCTTTTCTTCAACGAGCAGTTTCGAAACTTCGTTTAAGCCACAAGATAATTCGACACATACTATTCAGTAAGTTTCATAAAACATAATCGGAACTAATTGTTTGTCGCACATTTATTCAAGTAATATGAAACTTTAAAAAGTTCTGTTTCGTTTCAAAATCAATTTACTATCTAATGATGAAGTTCAACTAATACTTATTGTTATATTAACAAAGAACTAGTTCATTGTACTATAGGTACAATTTACAATCATCCATTTACTGTCATTGAACATAAAGTACACAAAATATAAACAAACCAAAGTAAAATAATGTTTAAAACTTGTTTATTTTTTAAGAGTTTATTTGATCTACATCACTAATTTGTAAGAATATTCGAAAATGTCATTAAAATATAAAAAAAAGTTAAAATATATCCCCAAAATTTAAAATTGCCAAATAAAAGCTGCATTTTTAATTTTATAATATATGTAATTAACTTCGTGATCTTCTAGACACTAGAGCTCACGAAAATAAATTTACAACAAAATCTGCTCGTTGGTTATAACTAGGGATGGGTCAAACATTTATATTTTCGAACTCGTATGCTCTCGAGCTGTTTAAACTTGAATCTGAATCTAATTCAAACAATTTTGAGCTTTCGAACTTTTTCGAACTCTGAAAAAATAAAAGTAAATGAAAATTTAACCATAATAAATTTAAAAAAGCCGAATATACTTCGCACGATGGGTGGGATTCTCTTGACGGGTGTATTTAATTTTAAAGAAACGATAAATCATTTCTTCAATAAAACGATTCTGAACGAGGGAAGTTAATAATATTAAAAAAAATTTCCAAAATTTTTTTTTACATTTTCAAAATTTTCTTATGCCAAAATCTTTTTTATACGATTTTCTATCTATGTTTAAATATTTATAAAATTTTGATCAAAAGATGATGGTTTTCGAGTCGTTTTTGTCAAATTTTGGGTAGTTTTTTCCAAAAAAAACATTGAAGAATTGAGAAATTCAAAAAATGACCTCTGTAAAGTACAATCTAGGTTTCAAAATGTTACTGATCGAAACTGTTGGACTAGTATTTCTATACGAAAAGTTGTACACAGAAAAAAAATAAATAAATAAATAAACATCATTGTAAAAACCCTAGCTTCTTCACTTCGTTCAGAATCTAAAAGAAAAATATAATAGGTACCAGTGAAGTTATCAATTAGTGTTTAAAAGTTATATGTTTGAATGGTAAAACTTTAAAATCAACATTTTAAAAACAAGTGAAAACTAAAAAATATAAAGTAAATAAGCAGATTAATTAAGTCAAAAGTAAAAATTTAAAAAATCTAATAATTTTTTTATTTACTATTTCAATGGTTTGAGTTCAAATCCGAACTTACTTTTTTCTCGAACTTCGAACTGTTTGAATTTCTTTAACTTTGCGATGTTCAAGGGTTTAAAGAGTTCCTTGCAGGTTATAACTCATTATTAATAAATATATGAAGAAAATATTTAGTCTTATAAAATGAGGCAATGCGAATTATTAATATTAAAATATATAGGTATATGTTTTGAATAAGAACAAAATAGAAAATCTGTGCTTCTGAAATTGCGTGAAATTCCTTTAAAAGTACAATATTAAACCGTTTCAGAAATATTTTACGTGTACTCGCGTACCACGGACACAGAATATGAAAGCTGCAAATCGACGTTTATTATAATTATTATTATTATTATTATTATTATAGTTTTATTGAATACTATATTCAAAGGAAATGTATCTGTTTAATAACCCGGTGAAATGGTATAAACGAGAATATTTTATTTCTCTAGAAACGATAACGTACAGCATACACTTCCTAATTGAAGAATGATTACCGGACGACATTGTTACTTTATATGCAAATGCAACACCTGAGATTTTTCCAAAAATTATTAATAACAGAAGACGTGGAAATAATTACCAATTTCTGAGAATCACTAAACAATCATACTAAACTAAATCATACTAACATTTTGTGGTCGATTGAAATGAAAAATTATGAATTTTAATTGTTTATTTATAGATTTATTTGGTTCCTGTCGTAGATGATGAAGGAATAACTCTCTACTTGAATAGTAACACCTAGAAAGCCCTCTAGTAACACCTGTCTACTATACACCATATCGAAGCAAAGAAAATTGATAAAACTTATTTTTGATTCAATAAAATCAAATATTTATTTAATTATAATTACTTGCCCCCCCCCGCATGGTTTACATTTGGATAAATAATCTTCGCACCTACTGAAATAATTTTCTACGGGCGTCCCTGCAAATTGCTTTGCATAAGACTTTATTTCACGTTATATATTTTTTATCCGCGAAACGCGCGAATAAAAAGATACGCCATTTTAAACACGATTAATGCACGACGACGTATATAATATGATGCTCAGTGTGGCTTGACGCCATACGAAATTCTCCGTCTCGGGGCTGAAAATACGGTTGTGTAAGTATAATAATAACATTATGTAAATATCGACCGAGCCTGCGCGCAGCTCGTTCACGTGGCCGAACACACGATCCTCGTACACTCGTAGAATTTATCAATCAGCCGTGAGGAATTTTATTTTATAAATCTACACACGAACGCGCGTCGCCGGTTTTTATTTTTTTTTTCCCGTACAGGAAATTATTTCGTAAAACACTGGCACAATCCACGCGTGATTCTAAGCGGGGAAGCGCACATTTTTTTTTTTTTTTATTATTATTTCCACACATAGGTATTACACGAGAATACGAGCCATTAGGGCTTGGCACAAGAATTTAATTACCGAACAACCGAACATTCCGACAAGTTTTAATTAAAAAAAGAAAAAAAAGAAAAAAAATAAATAAATAAAATAAAATCGAAGGAAATATAAAAATAAAAACCCATCGTTGCGTAGTAGTAGTAGTAGTAGTAGTGTCGAACCGTTGTCGTTCGGGGATTTTTTATTTTTTTATTCCCCCACCCATAATATTACGTTTCCAGACAAACGAACAACCGTAGTGTTGCATAGTGACATTAAAATCGTCCAAATCAAATTTCATTACGGCTAATTTACTTAGCTCTTTCAGCCCCGACTCGGGTCGTTCGTATAATTACAGAGCGTACAAAATTCCTCGCCGAACAACTCCACTGCTGCACCACCACTGTGTTGTATAATATGATTAAAATATATACCGGGTAAAACTTTAGTATTCCGTTGTGATATATACATGTGTTTATTTCCCTCAGCTCCTTTTTTTTTTTTCTTCCTTTCCTCCTGCAAAGGTCTTGCGCGTAGTCGTGTAGTAGTCGTCGGCGGCGGGCCGAACGAGGAGAAAGACGGAGAAAGATGATAATTGAGTTTCGGTTCTTTTAATGGAAGTCTGTGAGGCCATATTTGGAAATTATACCAGAACACGCACACGTCTTTGCAGGCCGCCGCACATGTCCGGCTAATCAGATTACGCGCCGCCGCCGGTCGGCCGTGCGCAGCAGTGTTGAGGGCATTGCGGTCGGTCAAATCTCGTTAAAAAAAATAAATAAATAAATAAAAAACGAAAACGAAAATTGAAAGTAAAAATAAAAAAGCCGGACATACTTTGCACGACGGGTGGGAATCTCTTGACTGGTGGAATTGAATTTTAAAGAAACGATAAATCATTTCTTCTATAAAACGATTTTGAACGAGGGAAGTTAATAATATAAAAAATAAATGAGAAAAAAAAATATTAGAAAAATGTCCAAATTTTTTTTTTCACATTTTCGTAATCTTTCTTATATGATTTTCTATCTATGTTTACATTTTCATATAGTTCTGATCAAAAAATGATTCGAGTCGTTTTTGTTTGTGTTTGGGTATTTTTTTCAAAAAAAAAAAAAAAAAAAAAAAACTGGAGAATTGAGAAATTCAAAAAATGACCTCTTTAAAGTACAATCTAGAGGCAAATCCGGTTTCAAAAAGTTACTGATCAAAACTTTTTGACAAGTATTTCCATACAAAAAGTTGTACACAGAAAATAAATAATAAACATCATTGTAAAAACACTAGCTTCTTCACTTCGTTCAGAATCTAAAAGAAGTGCATATCACTCCGAGCTCTCCATATACCTGCACCGAATCGTAACACGTGGCATATAAATATGTTGTACGAGTGGAGGGAATCAGTTGATGAACTTTATGAATAATAATTTGTCAAATAATTATTGTACTTTCGAGGAGTGATTCGGCCGCAGCCGTATAGCTCGGTACGCGTATATACGCCGAGTATTTACTTAAATATCCAGTCACGAAACGTTCACGAGATAATAATGTTTAAAGTTTAACTACCCGTAATTGCGTGCTGAACAATCGTCGGTCCCCGCGTGGCGCGGCGCAGTGGGGTGGGGGGGAGCGAATACTTGTTCATGCAAACTCAAATCACCATGATAAATGTCAGTTTCGGTGAAATAATAATAATAATAATAATAATAATAATAGCGGTAATAATGAAAAAAAAAAAAAAAATCAAATCCGTAAAACGGTATCCAAAGTTTTAAAACTTCCCGCGCTACGTACAATAAATATTAAAAAAAAATAAAGTTCAACCAAACGTTTTATATTTATTGACTTAATACCTCCCTCCTATTATATAATATGTTTTGCTGTAGAATTTCAATGCACGCGATTCGTACGAATAACGCGTAATCGTGTCTATGATGTTATTTTACGTCTTAGAACTTCTTCAATATTTTAATGACATTGATATTATTGTACAAGACGCGTACGCACAAAGTGTAGCAGAGTGGTATTGCGCCGTAAAACGTTTGTCCGTGACGTTTGACATTGTTGATCCGATACGTTGTCTGACGTCAAAAACTCAATGATAATTGTAATTAAATTTTCCGCGAACTCCGGTGGGTTGATTATTTCTTATTAGCTTTCGGTTTTAATGTTATTCGGGCAATAAAAATCCACAATAAAACGTATAACAATTATTTCTGTGTTCAGGGGCGGATTTAAGAATGACGATTGAGGGTGGAGATCACTCAAATTTTAAAAACGAATTGTACATTACTATGGGTGTTTTTTAAAGATAGTTTGATTATCATATTCCTCCAAAGTACGAAATCATCCGTTTTTACTAAAAAGAACTAGAATGCACGATTATTAATTTTTATCAATCTAGAAGTCGACAAGAATAATCTATTTTTGATTAACCGGTGGTTAACGTGGTAGGCCAATCAAACCGATTAATCAATTATTTGATAACTGATGAAAATAATCAAACGGTTATGTGTATTCTCTCCTAACCTTATTTGAACATTTAAATCTATTATAATTATTAAAAATTCATTCAGTTAATTTTAATGACAGCATGAATCTAAAGTAGACAATATTGTACGATTTTTGCTTCTTAAAACGATGAATTGCCAATTTTCAGAAATGATAACTAAAATCTGTCAAATTTCGTATTTTTTGGCTTTCATTGTATACACTTGAACGCTTGTAAGAAATAGTTCACAAGCTTATTTCTGTATTTTTAAGTGCATTCTTTCAGGAAACTTTCGTCTAATTTAAATCTGGGCCTTAGTTATCAAATGACTTTTACTAAAAAAAAAAAGAAAAACTACTCAATGATATCAGTTCAAAAAATCTGTTATAAACATAGCTATTGTTTTTTTTTATTTATTCTTATTTTTATTGTTGGCAGGTTAGGTATAAGTTTTATTCGTCCATGAATCATTTTCGCGCACTCGGCAAACATTGTTACAGATCATTAACGTTGAAATTAAAATACATATATTCAAATTAAAACCACCACAAAGACACTCAAGGAAAATTTAACTAATAAAGAATATTTGATCTGGTGAATTTCGTAAAAGGAGAAACGCCACTAACCGCCAAGTGTATTAAACGGAGAATATTTAATCAATGGGGTTTAATTTATGAATTGATGTTAACGGTCGATCGTTTCGTTTATTAATATTATAAACGTATCAGTGGCGTTCTCAGAATATTTCAATGGAGGGGGATGAAAATTTTTTTCAGAAAATAAGTAGAAGTGGTTTCACCTCACAATTCTAATATTATAATATTGAATATAAAGACAAATCCAAATTAAACTATCGATTTTTCTGAATTCTTATCAGTTGAATCAAGTACCTATATCTTCAAGATCAATAGACACGAAAAATTTCCAAAATTTTTAAATGCTGTACCTAACTCGAAATTGGTTAAATATTTTTTAAATTTTGAAAAAAAATTTTTGTGACCATTTTTATGGTTGGTGAAGGTTTTAAGTTTCTTGCTGCATGTAGTTTTGAAGTTATGTTAAAAAGTAATTTTGAATTTTACGGAAATTTCGGTAATTGCATATTTTGCCGTTTTTTCAAAAGTTTTTCCACGATTTCGGAAAAAGTATTGAGAAATTTAAAAAATAACCTCTATAAAGTACTATTTGAGTATGATTTCAGATCTATTTACTGACCGAAATTTTTGGACAAGTATTTCTATACGAAAAATTGTTTACAGATAGAGAAAAAGAAAGCATTTTCGCTTTGCTCAGAATCTAAAAATTCATCTTGGGAGGGGATCTATCCCCCATATCCCCCTCCGCGAGAACACCCATGAAACGTATAAATGTCTGCAATAGTTTAATTAATTTTATATATTAGTCTAATTAGTCACGTAATTTTTAATAGTACGAGCGAGTTTTAATGAACTTTTAAAATACAGTTTTTACGGTATACAGTTTCGATGTTGGCACGCGTGTAATTAAAGCATACATTTTAAAACAGTATAATTAATCGCATCAATTATACGAATATCCACGGGTAGGTATGTATAGTCGTGACCACTGACCAGGGGTGGCCAACAGGTCGATCGTGACATAATTTTCAGTCGCAATCTACTTTGGTCATCCATCGATTTTTTTTTTTTTTTTTGTAACAATAAATTAAGTAAATTTCTTTTACCATGTCCATTAAACGAAAATGAATTACAATTGCCCGATTCGTTTTAAATTTCAAATAATATTACTGTTTCGGTGTTAATTAACATAACAGCTTAATTATTCAACTAGTAGGTACACAATAGGATATAACTTAAACGAAATAATTTAAATTGATAAAATCTTATAAATGATTTTCAACTTTTCTAATAATTTATGAGACGTAATAATTTTTATTAAATATAATGTAATATTTGTCGTGTAAAACCTAAAAACGTTATCTTGAAAAAGTTATACTCTTGAAAGAGTAACGAAAAAGTGAGACATGGATCCACAGGAGGATTTGAAGGGGATTTTTAATAACTTGTACGAGTCAGTGGCATATTCAAGATTTTTTTTTTTTTTAGGAGGAGCTGAGCAGTGCAAAACTCTATAGTCGTCTTTGATTCATTAATTTTTAGAAGTCAATCCTAGATGAATTTATATAATTTTCATTGATGACGGCATCCTAATTAGTCTTAGATAAAGGGTACTAGGGTTAGATAGTAGATACTAGGGTTAGGATGTTTATGTTAGTATAGTTAGTTCAGTAAGTTACTCTTAGACACTTAGATACTTAGAGTACAGTGTACTTACATCGTATAGTGCGTATGTTAGTTATTTTGTTCAGTCCCCTAAAATAAAAGTATTTAAAGTGAAACGTTTTTTATTAGGTAATTAAAACACAAACATTTTTAATGCATATTGTTTTTTCCAGTTTTTTTCTCATATTTAGCTACTTTTTAGTGCATAAGTGCATAAATATTTAGTCATTTATTATTATATAGATATTCTAATCCTAGTTATTATAATTTATCCGCTATCGGATATAATTGTAGAATAAACATTTTTATAAATTAATTATACACTGTAAAATTAAAAGTCAATTATTAAATAGTCAATACACTGTTGGCTCCAGTTGCAATAAAATATTATGGATTATAAATGATAAATTTTAACTAAAATTGGGGGGAGTTATCAACCCACTCAGCCTCTCCATCTAGTCACGTCTCTGGTACGAGTACATAAGTACTCGTTATTGTGTGTAACATAATTAAATAATAAAAGTAGATCTATTTTATTTTATTGTATATTTATCTTATTGTATATTTTTTTATCTGAATCAATAAAATAAAATAAAAAAAAAATACTTTTTTTTTGATTATTTATTAAATAAATTATTTAATTTAATTAATTGTTAATTGAATTAATGCCGATTACAACAATCAAGAAAAGCCAAGAGGCCTATAACGATTCTCATAAAAGTTGACCATCTGTATTGTAGACTTTCAGCATACCTATATATGATTGAAATATTTAATTCGATTAAGTATCTTTAATATCTGTTCTTATCAGTTAATAATAGTATTAATCTGATTAATTTTTAAATAGTTGTAATCGAGAAAATAAACGTAAATGTCGAATGCCTTTATAATATACTAATAAAAGAAAGTTAAATGAAAATTAAATATACACTACACATCACAGGTCGACCATGTAAAGCAAACGTATAATATTATATAATATTATTTATTTATGTTATCACTAATTTTTAATAAATTGCAATAGACTATATAATTCGTATTTTAAAATCAACAATTATCTAGAAACACTATAGATCATATTATTTTTACGATTATTATTTACTGACAGTTGGATCCTAAGTTGATTTATGACAAGTATTTAATAAGTTATCAGCTAAAACATTTAATTTTACAATAAAGTAAATAAAGTATTTACTTACCTAGACGTTTTCCCTTGGCACAATTATTATATTTTATATAATCCAAATAATTATAACGGGCGTATTCACCTTCACCTGTCATAAAAATATATAAAACGTAATTATAAAAAAAAAAACCGAAAATATTTCCCACTAATAGGTATTCTTCACTCCTCAGTGAGATTTGGTAGACGTGTAAAATTTTGAAGAAACGATAAATCATTTTTTTTTTTTTTAATTAAATGATTCTGAGAGAAGCTTTATTTTATATAAAACAGCTAGCTGTGCACGTGAACTTCGTTGCCCGTAAAAATCAATTCAGCTTGTAAAAATAGAATAAACTACGATTTTATTTATTTAGATCTGTCATGTACTTTACCAGCTCGTCTAAATCACGTCAAAATCAATTTAATCGTTTCGAAAATTAGCCCGTACAAACAAATAAACATTTTATTTATTTTATTATATAGAAAGTTTGCTTTTATACTACCGAATTCAACAAATTATATAAACGTGAAAACATATTTTATGATGTTTCAACTCTTTGAAATACAGCGAATTTTGTAAAGTCGTAATCTACATGCCCTACACACTTATTTTCGAAAAAAAACCTACTAAATTTAATATTTTCTTCTCTTTTAATCCAATTCCGAAAAATTACAACAAGGTATATCGTTTTGAATTTTTTACCCATTTTACCCCCATGAGCAGGTTGAATTTTGAATAGTTAAATAATTGATATTTCATTATTTATAAATAACAGAGTATTTATGTTAAGTTACCAAAAAATCAAACCACGGAATAATAACGTATCCCATTTTCACCATTTTAACCCTCTAGAGGGTTGAATTTTGTAAAATCATTTATTAATTACGTCTATACATCATTAAACAAAACAATTGAACAAATTTCATAATCATAAGCTCCAGTGGTTCTGGTTTGACTATTTTACCTCATTTAACCCCATTAGGAGTTGAATTTTTAAAAATCCTGTGAACCTCTCCGTGGTGGTTCAAAGATACCATGACAATTTCAAGAAAATTGGCATGTTAGTTTTTAGTTGACACAAAAAACACTAAAATCGCGATTGAAAAATTGGTGGATCGGGGTGTGATTGGAGGGTGAAAAGTACTTTGCAACCTATTCTCTTACCTACCAAATAAACAAAAAAATTTTGTTGAGTTCGGTTGAGCCGTTTCGTAGGAAAACAAACACTGTGAGTCGATATTTGTATATATTGTAGGTATATACATGTTGATTACTCGCGATGCACGAGATTATTTTCATCGATACATTTGTGGGAACAAATCATTTCTATAAGCAAATAATTTCACGGACAAAAATGTTAGATTGCAGGTAGTTGGAAACTCGTGGGACGCACTATATGTCTATTGCATTTATCTATATAAATTGCACATTCATTTTAAATAATAGATAATTTAATTGTTTATTAACTTAGACAAATGATGTTGTGATAGAAACCTTCTCCGAGATAAAATTTTCAATTTTTTTTTTTTAAAAATAAAATAATCGGTTGAGTAATTTCTGAGAACATAATAGCATAAAAACGTTTCGATTTCCGATTTTATACTTTAAGATTTTATTAAAAAATTATAATGTTTATTAATATAACAAATATAAAACATTTATCCAGTCAATTTTATAGCTCATCGATAAGTGAGAATAAGAAAAAAAAAATGTTGATGAGAAAAAAAATGTCAAATTTTTTTTTACACTTTCAAAATTTTTGTAAGTAAAAATATTTCTCACAATATTGTCTATCTATAATTAAATTTTCACGCAATTTGAATGAAAAAAAACATAGTTTCCGAGGCGTTTTTGTCAAATTTTGTATTGTTTTTCCAAAGTTTGAGAAAACTATTGAGAATTTCAAAAACGTACTTCTTAAAAGTATCATATAAATGAAAATCGTGATTAAAAAAATTGCTGGTTGTAACTTATGAACAAGTATTTCCATAAGAAAAAGTATTGACAAAAAAAAAAATAGCCGGACATACTTCGCACGATGGGTGTACTTCGCACGACGGGTGGTATTCTCTTGACGGGCGTATTAAATTTTAAAGAAACGATAAATCATTTCTTCAATAAAACGATTCTGAACGAAGGGAAGTTAATAATATAAAAAAAAAAAAAATGTTATAAAAATGTCCAAAAATTTTTTTCACATTTTCAAAATTTCTTGCGCCAAAATCTTTTATATAGGATTTTCTATCTATTTTTAAATTTTCATAAAATTCTGAACGAAAAATTATGGTTTTCGAGTCGTTTTTGTCAAATTTTGGGTAGTTTTTTCCAAAAAAAAAAAACATTAAAGAATTGAGGAATTCAAAAAATGACCTCTTTAAAGTACAATCTAGAGGCGAATCGGGTTTCAAAAAGTTGTTGATTGAAACTTTTGGACAATTATTTCTGTACGAAAATTGTACACAGAAAAAAAAAACATTGTAAAAACACTTCACTTCGTTCAGAATTTAAAATGAAAGTCATTATAAAAACACTAGCTTCTTCGCTCCAGTCGGAATCTAAAATAATAACATGCGGAACGTTACGAGTCACTGCAGAGTTCCAAGTCACGTGGATCCGCAAAATGTCTCCAAATCAAACACACGCCCAGGCCCAGGGTGAATTGATAATCGCGGTATATGTGGTATATATATATATATATTTTGTTTGGCGGTAGAAGTTTGACTTGATGAAGTACGAACTTCTAGTGCTCGACAAGAGAGTTGATATCGAAATAACATTTTGACTCAACCTGTTTACCGGGGGGGGGGGGGTGGGGGGGAGGGGGATGGATAGCATATAATAATATGCCGTAGACCCGCGGCGCCGTGGCGAAATAATCGATTTACGCAGTGTTTTAATCACATCAGCATCGTGTTGTAGCCGCTTCTCGGTCGCGCGCCCGCGCTCACGGTGCTCTTGCAGCTTCCGTTGACGTGATGGGAAAAGTTTTCGAAATGACTTCATTAAAGAAAAGACCAAAGAAGCGCGGGGATTCGGGAGCAAGCTCGGACTTTGGCGTCGTCGCGATCCACAACGTATATAAAATACACGCGGCGGCGTTTCTCCCGGGTTGGGCTTTATTCAAATATTACTCACGGATAATCGTTTGCCAGAATCAAATTCTCTGCCGCCGCCGGGCTGGTGTCTGAGCTCCACGTCCGCGTAATAATTCGCAGTTTTTTAATTATTTTTAAAGTGACTTTATCTCTCTTATTATTATTCTATCGCTCTGTGTTTTAATTATAAGTTGAAAAAGTTTGGCGTTGCCTGTATTATCTGTTGGGGGGGGAGGGGAAATGAAAAATCACGCGTGCGTAATATATAAATATTATAAATCCGTAGTATAATAATATTATCATATACATTCCCGTACGGGCGGGCACAGCGTTCTTATCAAGACAAGTAGCGCTTCCGTAAAGTTTGGCCATAATGGCCGATGGCCAAAAAAAAAAAAAAAACTGCTCGTTAATTAATGTATTACTCGATTAACTATGAAATTATCAAAATTAAATCACGAAAACTTCTTAAATACGCTTGTAAATTTTTTAATTTTCTTTTTTCCCCCTTTTTTTTAACGAAACTAAGTGACTCCATTCATTTCTTGTTGTGTACAGCGTAAATCCTCTAAATACCGCACACTCTCGGTCATCATTCTTGAGTGGGGTGGGGGGGTGTAAAATTAAGTGCATTTCGCACATGAATTCATAAATGTTTTCTACTTTTATTGAATGTGGCAATAATGATAAATGTATTTCTATTTTTTAATATAATTTATTATTTATGAATGGACATTCCTGTGATTCAAAAAATTATGCAAACATACAATGATATTTCCACGACTAAACTGATGAGACACATACTAATATATAATAGTAGAAATAAAATACGTAACTCAATAGAGTTATACTTTTATCTTTTATTTCTGAAATTACGATAAAAATTTCATCTCAATCCAGAGACAGAAACCGGTTGTGTAAAGGATTTCACTTTTACTCTAACCAAAAAGAGACCAACAAATTTAAAGATGGATTTTCGAAATAACCACAAATTATTATAACGGTAAATTAAACCAAAACATCTTTTTTTATATATAATGGTAAACCAATTTTTAAAATTTAAAATATTGAAAATCACTGTTATGAATGATATTTAAATAAAAATAGAGTGTCGACATTATAATATGGTTTGTGTATAAAATGCTCTGTTAATAAATAAAATATTAATAGTTGGTATGTTTATTCATACTTAATTGTGGCTTGTAATATTGTTGTGCTAATAATATTATAGGAAAATAGGCAGATAGGAAAAGAAAAACTTGACATTAATCACTAACATAATTTTCAAATAAGATTTTTTTTTCCTCATACAAATGTAGTATTCTTCCTAGCAAAATTAAATACATCTTTATAACTTTTAGGGGGCTTGCTAATCTCTGTTTTTCACCAAAGTTGACACCTTAAATTACTAGTATCCACAAAAGATTTAATCTAAGTACAGATCATAATAAAATAAAAATATGCAATTATTTTTTTTCTTACGAAATTTTTAAGAGTGGTTTAGCAATATTTTGTTATTTGCAAACCGGATTTAAAAACCAAAACTATAACTTTGTTTATTGAATCTGTTAACCAAAATCGTTTATATAAAACACTCGAATAAAATCTGAACATATTTATTGTTTTTGGTTTTCGTCCCTGTTAAAATAAAGATATAAAAATGCCTGATCAGGGAGGTTTCACTGTATTAAATTCTAGGAAAATCGAAGATACAATTGAAGCTCCAGTTAAATATCTTATTACGAAAAACGAAAAAAAAATTTTCTACGGATAATCTTTGATTTTTTTTTTTTTTTCGGTAAATATTAAATTTGTTTTAGGTAATAATTTTTTGAAGATAAGTCTTTATTTTTATGTAGATCATTACTTAGTTGTCTTTGACCATCACTGATCGTAATGACTAGTGTATTTCGGGTCTGTAAAACGAATACACAATTATTAGAAGTTTTAATTTCAACTAGTTTCTAACGTAAAAAAAAAAAAAAAAAAAATAAATTAAAACATAAAATTAGCATCGACAATATTATATTAATCGAATGTAAAATTTCAAAAAACTCGAATTTAACCCTGTCGATTGGAAAACATATTAAATATGTTCATCGGAGTTTTACGACGGTAGAAATTCTTCCATTTGTATTACTTTATAAAAACGTGAGAAAAAATATGAAGATTATTTTGTCGAGTAATATTTATCGTTTGATTTTTAGTTCCTCGTAATAATCCACAAAGGCAATAAATACCATCGCGTTTATTTTATTTTAAACGTGTCCGTGTAAAACGAGCGTTTGAGCTCTCGTGATGAATGCGTTCATTAGGTTCGTTTTTTGCCTCGTAATGCGATTTTTAGAACATACGACCGGGGTGAAAAGACTTATTTGGAGGTGCACAAATTATTATGCACAGCAGTAGTGTAACCCCGCCGGATGATAAAGACGAAAACTTTGGTAATTATAATTGCCAATTAAGAGTCGAGAAAGTGTCATTAAGTCATTACAAATTATACATACCGAATAATACAGTCTTAGTAGAATTATTAAAATTAAAGGTAAATAATATTAATGTGGACAATATTTTAACATAAATTATAATACGTAGAACTCGGATCTGGTATGCATTTTAATTATGTATTTTTAGATAAAAATTATAATATTTACAATAATAATTATCATTGTTGCTATAGTTGTTGGTTGCGAATTTTTTTTTTTTTTCTAGTACACAACTTCTACTAAAATAACTATTACATACTAGTACATAATGCTATTTAAATTTATTATTTTATTACGCTAATAATAAGAAGAAGATAAATTAAAAATTGTCTAGTTTATTAAGATAAAATATACAACATATAAATGTATCTAGACAAAAATAAAGTACAAATGGTTTTATTTCTTTCTTCCTTTCTTTATTTATTTACTTTTAATGAATAAATTCAATGTACATACATTAAATTTATAATAAAACTTCAGTATATTAATACTCGTAATTAGGCATTTTTTAATTTTTGTAAAAAGTTTATTTGAGCCGTAAGTTAAACTATAGATTTAAACGCTTTAAAAAAAATATAATCAAGCCAACTCTTGAGAAAATTTTAACAACTATAAAAAAATCGTTTAAATTAAATAGAAAAAATTACAAAAAAGGAAGATATTACCTAAATTCAGTAATATGTATCACAAAAGTAGGTAAAAATATTTTGTAATCTGTACTTTTTTTTTAAAAAAAAAAGGAGATAACATAAAATTACTAGTCCACTAAGTTTTTGAGTTGCATCTTGATTACTAAAATATAGTTTATAGCATATTTCATCGTGTTTACTTGAATTCTCGGTAGTTTTGAAAAAACTATTGAGTTTGAAAAAGGATATGGAAAAAGTAACACGAAACACAAAAGATTATTTAAGAAAAACGTATGCTACACGTACTAATCTGAAAAGAAAAAAAATTTCTAAAATAATGAAAAAGGAAAATAACCACTAGTTGTTTCTGCACTCTACTTGAAACCTAAAATATGTATGTCAAAAAATGTCATGAGAATGAGGTGGTTACTTCCATATTGACCCCCTCCTCACTGAGACCCTGTCTTCTATTCCTTTTGTATATCAATGACGCTATAAGTATGTTAAAATGTTCAAAAACATTGCAAGACTTTCTTTCAAAGCACACATATTATTATGCAATATGTAAAAGTTAAGGCTTCTTCCGTCTTGCTTTTCTTAAAAAGAAACTGCCACGTGGTCTTTTGTTTCGATGCCCCCTCAAAAGCAGTTAATTTTTCATCGGTAAGACCTCGGCCTTTGAATACGCTCCACTCGTTTGTTTCTGTTACTAGAGTTCGTGGTTTAATGTCAATTCAAAATACATTTTTAAGATACTTATCGTTTAAATGCCACGTTAAACGAGAGCCCCACTCGATTTATATTGGAGTTTATGGTTTCATTCGTTATTGATACTCTACCGAGCATTATGTAGAAGGAATGCCCAAAAACTTAGTATTTTTATATTTAAACTCATTGTCGTTAACATTGATTGTCCATTTATTCTCGTGCGTTTACGATTTAAAGCGCCTATGATCGAAATGTGAATTGAAGATTCGTTCTACATAAAAAATGAAAATAAAAAAATACTAACGTCTTCTGCTTTATGTCTTTTTTTTTTTCTAGACAGAAAATACATGACTGATTTTTTCATTCGTAGTGAAATATTGATGAGTTTAAATGATGTTTAAGTATGAGAAATAATAATTTTAAATGTATATTATGACATATTATATCAAATATTTTATATTTTAATAATTGTAATAGTAAAGTGTTGTAAATCGAGTCTTTTTTTATAATAAAAGTATGTATAATAATATATTATAATATGATGATTATAATATTTTATAGTTATATGAAAATGGCGATAGATAGAAATAATACAATATTTTCCAAAAAGTGTTTACCAATATTATGCTCTTAATGTATTGCTTAAAATTCAATATTGTATGCATCGTTGTAAGTGTGTATTCCATAACAATTTTGATAAAAATGTAATAAATCAATTTCCCGATTAAAATAAAGGACTTTGATCTTTACAAAAAATACCTAGGTACCAGGAAAAGTGGCGGATAACTCATGAAATTATAAGGATTCGAAAAAGTACTGCCAACAGTTACTTTCGAAATTCCAGAGTACCCTTCCGAGGTGGTTTTTTCTAAGCAAATCAAGTGCTGTTTTTGATTTGAAAGCATTCGTTAAGCGTTACATCAATTATAAAAACATAGAAATAATAACTTGTCATATAACTCTGAAAGTTGTAGATGAGCAACAAATTCGAAGCCGTTTTCCTTTCGCTTAAGATTATAATCGTTTTCGGACGAGTGCTCTCGACCCGTTAATTAGATTGACAAAAATATTATAAGGCAGGAAAATAATTCACAAATTCAGTCACATTAAATATTATCATGTTCGATTTACGAAAAAAATCGTTCGACTATGATTTATTCGTCAGACAATAAAACCTCATTTGAAGGCATCAGTGCAATAACAAGGCAGTTCCACATCTTTTCGAAAACGACTTTGTTTATATTTTCGGATAAAGAAAAATTAGGCTGAAACTTTTGTGTAAAAACCAGATATCTCCGATTATTATATTGTCCAATACAAAGCAAAAGGAGCTGTTGTTGGTATTCCGTGCAATAACCAGACAGCTCCAGATTTTCAATTGGTTTTTACAAAGACATTTTTGTAAAAAACAATATATATTTTTTTTTTAATCATTAATATCTAAACTATACAATATATACTTTTTACTATCTTTTTGGTATGTAATACAGGTAACTAATACATTTAAATAACGACGAAAAAAAAATTACACATCAACGTTTCAGGGCAAGAAACCAGACAGCTCCTTATTTTTAAACTTTAAACCACAATAAAATACAACTTTACTTTTTAATTCTTTTTTTTATAACCAATTTTTTTGGTATCGATGTGAACTACAAACATTTAAAAAAATAATTTGGTCGTTGTGAATTTTAAAATTAAGTTTTATTTGTCCCCGGAAAAGTTTTTGAAAATGGAGCTGTCTTGTTATAGCACTGACACCTTTATTTGTGATCGTATTACACTAATACTACAGGGGGAATGATTTTTAACTAAAAATAGATAAATATCATATTTTCACTAATGTTTTTTTGTTTTCACGTGTGTTCCAGGTTGAATCATTATTTATTCGGACTTCAACCCGTCTGGTTTCACGTGGTCAACGTTATACTCCACGGTCTCTGTAGCGTTTTGTTCGCCCGTCTGTGCATTTCCGTGGCGGGATTACAACACAAATACGGACTTTTGGCTGGAGTTTTGTTCGCCATCCACCCGATACACACGGAAGCAGTGAGTTTGAAACGAATATTTTATTTTTTAGTAATACAACACTCCATAAAAATAACGATGATATACCATTAACCGTTCGTTCACCACTCGATATCTTTTTGCAGTCTTATTTATTTTTTATTTTTTGGATTTTATTCCGTTCCAGTATGGTGTCTTATTTCATGTTACGTTTGTAATTATTATGATATACTACACATCATAAAATCACATAGCCAGGACTTACTCGTGGGCTCGAGTCGTGAGGGGTTCGTGGTTGGAAGGGGGGGGGTGTAGGAATTTAGTTCGTTGACTTTTTTTTGCAAGATTTTGAAATAAAATATCAAGAAATTTATTTATCTTTGGCTTATTTGGTATGCATTATTTTTAATTAGTTAAGATTATAAGAATGTAAAATATTTTATAATTATTAATTATCAGCGAAAATTTCATTTTTGAACAACAAAATATCGAAACATGTGGATCTCTATCTTCCTTTTAAATTTGCTATACGAATCTCGTTTTCAATTAATTTGCTGATTCTATCAGTGATTTATGAAAATAACAAAAGGCAAATTTAAAAATGTATTTGAATTATTATTCATATGTTGTTTCTTAGAAAATAATTTATTTCATTTTATATCTCGTATATCTGTGCAAACACAACAAAAAAGAGCAAAGATACAAATGTATCTAAAACCTTGTCCATCTCTGCTTCAGATTTATAACTACACTATCTTTTCACTATTTAAAGTATTTAAAAATAATTATATAATACTTAAGTATATATGTATATTTTTGTTTTACTTTTACATTTGTATAATCTTTAAAAAAAAACTCGAGAAGGAAAAACGGTAACCAGTAAAACCATTAATTACAAAATACGAGCTTATCTACTAAAGAGTATTTTTATAATTAAAATAAGTAGCAAAGCGACAACGTATTCTGATAATGCTCGATGTCCGAGGTTAAAAAAATTTAATTTCCCTAATAATAGACGAAAACACAATCCAAATAATAGATATTTTACCAATAACCTCAAATATAAACAGAAGCGTTGCGTTCGCAATTCGGGAGAATTTTTATTTTTTAACGCTTGTAATGATGTATCGTAACATAGGAATATGTTTATTAATATATTAATAAATATTTTATAATAATAATAAAGAATTTTACCAATAAAATATGTGATAACACTGATAACTACTACTAATGTAATTTTTCTAAGAAGATTTTGGCAACAAAATAAAGCGAATTAGAGTTTGGAGTGTTTATTCAAGTGTTATCGACAACTCATATAGGGGGGGGGAGGTATCACCTGATGAGTGATACCCCCTTAGATGACACCACTTATAGTGACTAGTATTTAACCTCTATAGACTAAATCATAGTACCCTAAGTCATTCTAAAATCAGTT